>CM062819.1:462377201-462624557 GCA_031772625.1 Pinus tabuliformis | reverse complement strand
AATGTCTGCAACTTGAATTTCCATTTCACATGATTTGTGTCATCCAATTTATTAGCTTCATTCAAGTATGTCTTTGCAAGTGCATTTTCCATCTTCTCTCAATATATTCCAAGAGCACTTCCAACACCTTCAAATAAATTTGAATGGAAGCTAAATTTTTTACTTAGACACAATTATACACTAAATAAATTAAATAAAGCTCCCCATTTTAAGAGCCTTTTTCTCATCGAAAAATAAATAAATAAATAAAATAAAATATCACGACTCACTTTTTTTTAATACAAAAAAATTTCTTCAAATACTCACGTGCTCATGGTCTTTAAAAAAAAAACATGATGTGCTCCAACCCCACAAAATTTCTTCAAATACTCACGTGGTCATGGTCTTTAAAAAAAACATGATGTGCTCCAACCCTACAGACGTGCGTTGGAGGGTCACTCTCTACTCAGACAGACGTGGCTTCACCGATCTTTGATATGGCAGACGCAATGACACGGATCCGGACTGTTAGGCCGTATTTGTCGTCGTCGTCGAATACGTTCAGGGTGGCGCTTGGAGTGGCACACCTACCAGAAACCTTAAGCGTCCAACGAGCTGCCACAGTACTCCGGCAGATGTACGTGACAGATCGCCACAAATCTCCTTCAAATGACTCACCAATCCGCAGCAATACAGGTGCAAACAGAGTACACAGCAATATCACACCTTCGACCAAATTAAATTCGAACAAATGACATCTGCTCAAGTTGCAACCGACAGAAGGGAAACAACTATGATAGATGCACCAGAACCAGAAAGAGGATTATCGCCACACTGCCATCAACAGCAGACAGATGAAATTATCTTGACATCACCTCTCACGTCCCAGCAATGGAGCTCTGGATTTTTCATTGAATTAACAAATCAAATAATAGATATCTTATACAAATGTGGCTTCAGGCTGCTTCTGCTGACGTACTTGGAGTACTCTGTAAGCGAACTTCCTCCCATCAATTATCATTACATTAAAAACTGAATTGAAAGGCAGCAGGAGCTCCTATTCTGCCCCTTTACTTTACTTGTATGGGCTTCAAAAGTCGGTATGAGGTAGCAGGGGCAGTGGGGACATGATCCAGCAGTTTTAAATTTTAGTTGGGTTTGTTTTTAACATCATTAATTAATAATACGAGAACAATCCACTAAAATTAATAAAATGATAGAAAACCTAAATTTATAGTCTTCTTCCAAAAGTGACAGTGACAAATATCAGCGACAAATATTAAGAGATGGATCACACTAAATAAATATGGGGCAAACAAAGTGGCTCCAGATAAGCAGACAAATCAAGACAAAGCAAGAAATGTGATCAAAATCATTGCAAATAAAATAATGCATTGTTCCCAAAAAACTTTGCATTGTTCCAAAAACTATTAGATTCTCTACTATTTTGCCTCGGGATATTGCTCATGTACAAATAAACAATGTGAGATTTTATAGGAGTAGCTTTGGGATTGTCTTTTTCCATCTTTAAAGATAAAATTCCAAATCTACATTGTTTGAGTGAAATTTTATAATCTAATTTATTAATAATATTATTAAAAGAAATAATTTTAATAAAATAATATTTTTTTTAAAGATGTTTGCATGGAGATGATATTCAATTTTGGTGCAACTTGAGTGTGAAATTCATAATATTTTAGGAACTTGTACACTTAGAACTGTGATTGCATTCCCTTTTTTAGGTTCGACCCGTGCTGAACCTCTAACTGGGACTTATGATGTGGTGAAGTAATGTGCACACAATATTTGTGGTGAAGTAATGTGCACACAATCTTTTTATAAAAGTGCAATCGCATTACTCTAACACACACACACACACACTTAAAAATAACTTGTGCGTGTTTCTCTATCAATTAGAAAAAAAATAGGTAGTGGGGTCTCTTTGCTCCCCTCCATCTGCAATTATACCATTGATGGGGAAAGGGAGAGAGGGATAGGGAGAGGGAGGCTTAGGTAAAAAGGGAGAGAGGGATATAGAATGGGGGCATATGGAGAGAGAGAATAGGGAGAGATAGAGAGCTTGTGTTAGAGAGAGAGAGAGAGAGCGGGCGAAAGGGAGAGAATGGGATGTAGGAGGGAGACATAGAAGGGGGGAGAGAAGGATGTAGGAGGGAGACATACAAGGGGGAGAGAGAGTTGGGGGGCATTACAAGAGGGAGAGATACATGTGGAGAGAAAGAGTAGAGGGGCTATAGGTGGGAGAGATATAGGAGGGATATATATATATATATATATATATATATATATATATATAGAGAGAGAGAGAGAGAGAGAGAGAGAGAGAGAGAGAGGAGGAAATAGGGAGAGGGCTAGAGAGACAAAAAGAGGGAGACACGGAAGAGAAAGGAGGGAGGAGGATGGGGAAAAGAAGAGAGAGATAGAAAGAGGGATAGTAGAGGGGGAGAGATAAAAATGGGTGAAGAGAAGGGGGACTTATGAGCCAGAGGGAGAGAGAAATAGGAGGGAGACATGGGAAGAGAAAGAGAGGGGGCGAGAGGATTTCATAAAGAAGGGGAAGAGAGGGGGGACAAATAAAGTTGTGAAATATGGTGAGAGGTCAATAAAAATACATGGAGAGAGAAGGGGGAGATATAGGGGAAGAGAGAAACAAAGAAAGGGATAAGAAGATACAAAAAAGTAGGGACCAAGGGGGTGGGAGGGAGAAAGAGGGGGCGGAGGGGGGATTGAGGGAGGAAGAGATAGGGAAAGAGGTAGAGAGAGAAAGAGGGGTAGAGGGGGGTGGAGAGAGAAGGACGTAGGATGGATACATATAGGGAGAGAGTGAGTACAAGAGAAAGAGAGGCATATAGGAGGGAGACATGCGTGAGGGAGAGTGAGAGATGGGGGAAGCAATACACACACATAGAGTGCGGGGGAGTTAGGGGGGGAGATGGTAATAAATAAAGAGAGGGGTATAGGGGGGATATAGGGAGAGAGAGAGAGAAAGAGAAAGAAATGGATGGGGAGAGACAAAAAGGGAGGGAGAGGGGGAAAGGAAAGATAGAGAGATAGAGGTAGAAAGAGAGGGGGGTTAGAGAGAGAGGAGGGGCAGGGAGATGTGTAGAGAGAGAGAGAGGGATGTAGCAAGGAGACATGTGAGGGGGAGAGAGAGATAAATAGATGGATATATGAAGGAGACAAACAAGAGGAGGGAGAGAGAGAAAGATGTATATAGGAGGAAAATACATAATGCAGAGAGAGAGATATTGGGGAAGGAAGAGAGAGATATAGGGAGATAGAGAGACATGAGGAAATAGGGAAAGGGGGAGAGAAAGGAGCAAGAGGGATATGGATAGAGAGAGATTGGGAAAGTAAGAGAGAGAGAGACAAGAGAATATGGAAAGGGAGAGATAGATAAATGGAGGGACATCGAGAGGGGAAGATATAGAAATGGGTAGAGAGAGGAGGAGTTTAGGGTGAAGGAGAGAGAGATAGTAGGGTGACATAGGAAGAGAAATGGGGAATAGATAAATGGAGTGAGAGAGATAGAGAGAGGGAGCGTTAGAGAAAAGAGTGGGAACAAAGAGACTTGGGAAAGATTGTGAGAGATGGAGAAAAACCATAGAGAGAGAAATAGAGAGAGAGAGAGGGGGGGGGAGAGGAGGGAGAGAGAAAGGGAGATATCAAAAAAAGAGAGGCAGATAGAGAGAAAGTGTGTGTGATATGGGAAGGACAAATACAAACAGGGGGAGAGAGAGGGAGAGAAATATGAGGAAATAAGGAAAATGGGAGATAGATATAAATAGGGAGACAAAGGAAGAGAGAGAGAGAGAGAGAGAGAGAGAGAGAGATGAGGAAAGAGGGAAAGAGAAAAGAGGGAAACATAAGGAGAGAAATAAAGATAAATGGATAATTAGAGAGAGGGATGAGATTAGTGATGGGGGAGATAGTGATATACGAGAGACATAAAATTAGAGAGAGAAAGTGATAGGGATAGAGAGAAAATGATGAATATGGGGAGGGGAGTGAGGGAGAGAGTGGGAGGGGGAAGGGAGAGATTAAGGGAAAAAAGAGGAGGGGTTAGAGAGAGTGTGTATGTAAAAATGAGGTGGGGAGAGAGAGAAATTAATGGGAAAAACAAGAGAGAGTGGGGGATAGGGAAAGGGTGAGAGAGCTAGAAAGATGGATAAGGATATGGGGAGAAATAGAAAGGGATATGAAAAGGGCTAGATAGATATGGAGGATTAGAGAGAGGGGAAGGAGGTTGGGTAGGGAAAAGGTGAGAGAGATAGAAATAGTGATAATGAATTGGAGAGAGATGGGAAGGGATAAGTGATGAGCCCCAATTCTTGGTAACAATTTGGGCTCATTTGGCCTACTTACCTTGCTCAACCCTTCATCTTTTATCACTTATGCATCATTTCTTAGTATATTCGTGTTATTTGTAGGAAGAAGGGCAGGCATTATTCCTATGTGACTAATACATGATGATTTCAGGTTTTTTGACATTAAATGGAGCAAAGACCACGCAAATGGAGACAAGGAGACAACAAAGGTGGCATTGCAGGTTTATAGGGGGGTTGTCCACAGTCTTGAATGACCTCCCTCGTGATCTCCACCCCAGCTCCGAGCTCCAACAACTATCCCCTGTAGAGCCTCTAACTTGCACCTAATTATCTATCATTACCGACAGCTTTTCCTCACTTATCCCTCTCTTTTGCCCTATTTTCCTCATAAACCTATCCAGATCATTACATTTGATGTCTTTAAGCATGATTGGTTAACTTTGCTAATGTTTGACTGTTTGTCTAGATTTTTGACATATGCACAGAGATTCCGCAGCTGTCTGGCAATTCCGCAGCCATTCAGCAATTCCGTAGCTATCTAGTCATTCCGCAGCCTTTTCATTGATCTCTATGTTCCACGTGTCATTTTTAAAAACGAATCACATGGGCACGTGGGAATGAAGGTGTTAAATGTTCCTATGCTATTGGTTCGGTCAGCAACGCCACGCACACCTCCGGTCAACGTGGATCAAACTTCGGTCAACAAAGCCAGCTCAAACGGTGATGCGTGAGCTGAAAGGTCACATCACTCCAGATGGCGATTCCTCCACGCTACACAGGTTATGGGAGACAGGATCCAACCTTGGATTCAACCTCCATGACGACCGTACCCTCCAGATAACACACGGACCTGTTTACGTGTTGCTGTACCATTTAATTAGCATGACTGTCAGTTAATTTCTAGTTTCATGCTTTACGCAGTAGGCAGTTGTTCATACGCCTATAAAATCCAGCGTCTGCGCACGCTTAAGGATTAGTTTTTAGTTGCTTTGTTTATGTAATTGCTACGATTTTAGTGTATACAAAAACTCTGTTTTGAAGCTGCTGTTTCAGCACTTTTTACTGTAATTTCTGCATATGAGTTAATAGAAGACTGTGTTGTTTTGACTTCTTCAAGCTGATCTTTTTCCTTGGGTTTTGTGGATGGAGGGCCCCCATTCATAACAACCTTTGTACAGTAAATTTACCTTTATGTTCTTGCCATTTCCTTCTTTTGAATTCAACAATTTTCCTTTTCTTTAATACATATACAGTTTTGATTTACTTTCACTGTCATCTCATTTCCAGCATTTACTTTAACTGATCAAGATTGTTTTCTGCAGGTGTTAGCCCGGATTGTGTGTCTTTGTTGTATTTGCTTTATCTCTAATGGTATTTTCAGTTGTCATATTCATAGTTGCTGCCTTTATTCTGTTTTTCTAGCTTGATTTCTAGTTTAGTTTCTCAAGTTGTATGCTAACATATTGATGGTCTCCTTATCATAAGTTTTTCATCTTTAAGAGATCAGAACACTAATAAATCACAACTTGCTTTGGGTAGTTTTTGACTTATATCACTAACTCTTTCTTCACTTGTTACACATTACAATGTATGTTGGAAGCAGAATGTTGGAGAGAGGCACAGTAGTGTTATAATTTGTCATCTTAGAGCTTAATTACTTTTTAAGACTTATATCTAACTACTTCTTAATCGTGTTTCACATAGTACTATATGTTGGAAGCAGAGTGTTAGGAAGAGATGAACATTATAATTGGTCTTTAAAGTGGTTTTTCTTACATTTTTATTGCAGCAGCATGAGTAGTGACTAGTGCCATTAGAAAGTGGTTTTTATGCTTCTGCTTTCAGTTTCATTTCAAGTTATTTCTTTCAAGCTCTTTCTTTGCAAGTTTAGAAGGTAGTTAGAAACCACTAGTTACACACACTCACTCATTTAGAAACCACCATACACACACAAATCACTCATTTGTTTATAAAATCATCACTCCATCTTAGGAAGTTAAATTAACCACAACACCCCCAAACGACAAAAAGATCTAAGAGGTTACTTAAGTACATACTGTACACCTTCACTTCATCAGCTTACAAGCCCCGGGTTGACAATTTATGATAGCAATTTAGACAACACTAAATTGACTAAACATTTTGGTGCCGTTGCCGGGGAAGTGAAATTAAGTAGCCATATTCTTAGAAAAAAAAACATAAAATTTCAAGAAAAGAAGTTGATAGCCTATCAAAGGATGCTCTCCTCTTGCACTTCAAAGTGATCTGGAGGATCAGAAACGAGAAAGTTATTGATTTAGTAGTTTCTTAAGTATGCTCTCTTCTTGCACCTAGAGTGACCTGGAAGATCAGAAAAAGAACTATTAACTTGACTTGAAGAAAAATAATAAAAAAATGACATGCATAGAGCTAGAGATTCTAGGGGAAGGTTTTTAGCTAGAGCTCGAAGTTCAATTTTTACAAGTCCATCTGCTTCAAGGGATAGACAAGAGACACCTCCCTCATCTCCAACTGACACTCCTAGCCCTAGAATTCCTGGAATTCAAGAGCCAAGAATTGACTTTCCCACACCTTCTATTGAATTTGAACCAGGAAGAGACCCTTCTCTTTCTCCTACAGAAAGACCAATTGTAATTGAGGAAGTAGAATCATCTGAAGGAGAAGGGGAAATCTCTTCTCATTCACCCTTTGTAGAAGAACCAGAAGATTTTGAAATCCCTAGGGGAACCATCATGGCAGAGGAAGAAGGAGGTGGTAGAGGTAGAGGTAGAGGAGGAGGAGGAAACAACAATAACAATGGAGGAGGTAGAGGTCCCCTTGGAGGAGGAAATAGAGATGGGGATAACTCATTTGGGTTTCCTATTGTTAATGAGGATTCCCGAGCTACTATGAAAAACCTATCGCCATCTGTCCTCCCAAATTTCCATGGGTTAAGAACTGAGGACCCCGAAACATTTTTATTTGAGTTTGAAGTTGTGTGTCGAACTTATGACTATCTGGATGACTCTCAGAAACTCAAATTGTTCCCTTCAACACTGAAAGATCAAGCTTTGAAATGGTTCATGGGGTTACTCACTCAATCCATTAGGTCTTGGGATGAGATGAAACAAACATTTTTGGATAGGTATTTGGACTATTGTATGCCTACTAATCACAAGGACGAGGTATTTAAAATGATACAAAGAGAAGATGAGAGCTTAGAAGATTTACTTGAAAGATTCCAATATAACCTGAAAAGAGCAAAAATGAGTAACTTGGATGAAGAGACCTTAAAAGCCCTCCTATTAAAAGCCATTAGAGATGAATGGATAGATATCTTGAACATGATGGGGAAAGGGGATATATCTCAACTTTCACTCAATGATATAGCAGAACTATGTATCCATCTCTCAAGGGCAAATCAAAAACTCGAAAAGGGCCTAGAGATCCTTCTCTCCTTAGAGCAAATAAATCTGCAACGTGATCAGTAAGTAGGGCTGAAATCGGCAATATGCTTGATGAATTCAAAACTGACATCTTAGGGAGTCTTAGTGAACAATTAGATACCCTTAAGATTCACAATAAACAAAAAGCAGAAGCTGAGGCTTTAGCCATTTTTTACCCGAAATGTAGAAAGAAACATGCTTTAAGGGAATGTCCCTTGGATGCACACGTTGTAGAAACATGCGTAATTTGCTCAGAAACTCATGAGACTAAGGATTGTCCTTCAATTCCTGGCCTCAAAGCAATCTTTCAAGAAGATCCAAATACACTTGAATCTCTCTATTTTGTTGCAAGGAGACCTTGGCAAGGGCAACAGAATCAAGGGTTTAACAACTCTATGAATTTTCAACCCCAACCAAATTGGAATCCTTGGCAACAACCTTGGTCTCAACCTCAAAATCCTTTTCAATCATGGATGCAAAGCATGCAAAATCCTTATGGGAGATTTGCTCAATTCTATCAATATCCTCCATCTTTTCAGAACCAGCAAGCTCCACAACTTCCAAATCAAGGTCAACAACTATCATTGCCATACCCTCAACAACAACAACCTCCTCCACAAAATCAAAATTCTCAACTCTTGCTTCAATCCCAACAGAAGTCAAATCAACTTCCCTCTCAGCCATTACCAAATCCCAATAATAGGAACCCTCAAAATGCTTACATGATGGAAGGTCAACCATTCCCTACCTATATGATTGTTCCTCTCAATGAAGTACAACTCAGATCAGGTAGAATCCTAGATCAACCTTCTATAAATGTTCAACAGCCAAGCATTTCAGAGGAAGAATCTCTTAAAGTCAATAAGGGTTTTGAAGTATCACTTCAAAAACAAAATATCCAAAAAGAAAAAGAAAAAGAAAAAGAATCAACCCCCACAACTCCCATAGTTGAGCAACCTACATCTTTAGCTACACCTCCTTTTCCTGAAAGATTACAAATTGACAAAGGAGTGGAAAAGCAAATTTGGTTGCCTGACTATAGTTTTCTAGATGAATTGAAGAATGTCTGTATCAAGATCCCCTTGTTACAATCCATTAAGGAAATTCCCATTCTAGCAAAGACAATAAAGGAGTTGAGTTTGAAGAAAACAGGAAAGAGAACCAGAGATACCAAAAGGATACATCTGGTTGGAAAAATTGCAGACATTATGATGGGTAAGATTACCATGCAAAAGTATGTGGATCCCGGTAGCCCTATTGTCAAAACTCATATTAATGGGGTTGAAATCCCAAATACTTTGATTGACTTAGGAGCCGCTATCAACATCATGAGTAGACAGACCATGGATCAGTTAAAGCTTCCTAACCTTCTCTTTACACCTACTTTACTGCAACTTGCAGATCGATCAATCATTAAACCTGATGGTGTATTGGAAGACATTCCAGTCTCCCTAGACTCTTGGGAATATCCAGTTGATTTTATGATTTTAACTCCCAAGAACAATCTAGGAGGACATCCTCTTATCTTAGGAAGACCTTGGCTAGCAACAACTGTTGCTTTTATCAGTTGTAGGTCTGGGGACATGTATATATCAGATGGTAATTCCACCAAGAAATTCAACTTGTATCCTCCAGCAAAGGCAAAAACAGAAATAGGAGAAGATGAGTGGGTCGATGATGAGGATACTATACAACCTGTTCTAACCATCTCTGAGATCAGTGAAGACAGTCAAATCCTAAATACATTAGAAAATTTTGAAATATCTTTAGAATATGACTCTACACAGTTTCAGTTAGATGCGGACATTGAATATCTCTCCTCTAGACAGATGTCTCTCTTCTCAATGGAAGAGTTTGGTAGTTCTACAATTGAAATCCTTCCAGGAAAAATATTGAACATTAACAGAAACTTGGAAAGACCACAACAAGAAAAATTAACCAAACTTTTGCAAAAACATTCTACTGCATTTGCATGGGAATACACTGACATGAAAGGAATCGATCCTAAGACTTGTATTCATCACATCTATATTGAAGAAAACAACAGACCTATTAGGCAACCGCAGAGAAGGATGAATCCAAACCTTAGGGAAATCGTGAAAGAAGAACTCCAGAAATTACTCAAGGTAAACTTCATTTACCCCATTTCAGATAGCCAATGGGTTTCTCCCTTGGTTATAGTGCCCAAAAAGAATGGTAAATGGAGAGTTTGCATTGATTATCGAGAATTGAACAAGGCAACCTTAAAGGATCATTTCCCTCTACCTTTTATTGATCAGGTACTAGACACTTTAGCAGGTAAAAAATATTTCTCATTCTTGGATGGTTTTAGTGGGTATAATCAAATTCAGGTGGCACCTGAAGATCAAGATAAGACCACATTCACCTGTCCATGGGGAACTTTTGCCTACCAAGTACTCCCTTTTGGATTATGCAATGCACCTGCTACTTTTCAAAGGGCTGTATTAGGTATCTTTTCAGATCTAATCCATGATTGTGTAGAGGTCTATATGGATGATTTTACAGTTTACGGTAATACATTTGAAGAAGCTTTGGAAAATTTGGAAAAAGTACTGATAAGATGTAAGGAAACAAGTCTTTCTTTAAGTCATGAAAAGTGTTTTATGATGTTTACTGAAGGTATTGTTTTAGGACATCATATTTCAGGAGATGGGATTAAGGTTGATAAATCCAAAGTTGAAGTCATCTCTAAGTTACCAATTCCAAATTGCCAGAAAGATGTTAGAAGTTTTCTTGGGTTTACTGGATATTATAGAAGATTTATTGAAAACTTCACCAAGATAGCATCTCCTCTTTTCAAATTGCTTACCAAAGACTGTGAGTTCAAATGGGATCATGAGTGTCAGTCTGCCTTTGAAACTTTAAAGACTAGAATATCTGAAGCACCCATCTTAAGGGGGCCAAATTGGAAACTCCCTTTCCACATTTCTACTGATGCTTCAGATACGGCTCTAGGAGCTGTCTTGGGACAAAAGGATTTGATCCCTTATGCCATTTATTACACTAGTAAAAATTTGACTCCCACTGAGTTAAATTACATTGTGACTGAAAAAGAATTTCTAGCCGTTGTTCATGCAATTAACAAGTTTAGACATTATATAACCGACTATGAAACTTTTGTCCATACTGATCACTCTGCAATTAGATATCTCATGAAAAAACCTATTACTAATGGCAGAGTTACAAGATGGCTTTTACTTTTACAAGAATTCAACATTACTGTGTTAGATAGACCTGGGAAACAAAACACAGTAGCTGATTTCTTGTCTAGAATCCAAAACACTAATGAAGATTCTCCAGTAGAAGATAAGTTTCCAGATGAATACTTGTTTGTAGTAACTACCAAGACTCCTTGGTATGCAGATATTGCTAATTATTTAGTTACAGGGAAGCTACCTCTACACTTATTTCCTAATGAGAAAAGGAAAATCATTCAGGAGAGTTCACATTATTCTTGGATTTCTAATGAATTGTTCAAAACAGGGCCAGATTGTATAATCAGAAGATGTGTTCGGGAAGATGAAATGCCTGACATCCTTAAGGCATGTCATGATGAACCATGCGGCAGACACTTTGCTGACAAGAGGACAATCTATAAAATCCTTTCTCTAGGATATTATTGGCCTTCTCTCTTTAAAGATGCAAAGCAGTATGTTAGAAGGTGCGACAGCTGCCAAAGAGTTGGGAGACCAACTCCTTCAAATGAAATGCCACTACAGCCACAGGTATGCATCGAACCCTTTGAGAAATGGGCTCTAGATTTCGTTGGACCTATTAATCCACCATCAAAGCAAAAGAAGTATATATTGGTTTGTACTGATTATGTTACTAAGTGGGTAGAAGCCAAGGCATTGCCTTCTGCCACTGGAAATTCATTTGTTCAATTTCTTTTTGAGGATATTTTTACTCGTTTTGGTGTCCCAAGAGAAGTTGTAACAAATCAAGGAAGCCAATTTACATCTAATCTGATGGAGAAGCTGATGGAGGAATACAAGATCAAGCATAGAACATCTACCCCTTACCATCCACAAGCAAATGGTCAAGTGGAATCTACAAATAAAGTCCTTGAGAATATCATCACCAAGACTGTTCATCTGCATAGAAGAGATTGGGCTGAAAGGCTACTTGAAGCTTTATGGGCCTATAGAACTACATGGAGGAGTACCACAGGACATTCTCCCTATGAACTTGTTTATGGGAAAGAAGTCCTGCTCTCCATTGAGTTCCAAGTCAAAACTTTCAAGATGGCAGTCCAGTTGGGGATGAATCTTTCAGAAGCCCAGAAGCACAAAATGGAGTAGTTAAATGAACTAGATGAGATAAGACAAGATGCCATTTTAAGAACCGATCTAGTTCAGCATCAAAGAACAAAATGGCATGATAGATACATCAAGGAAAAGAAGTTTCAGAAAGGAGATTGGGTTCTATTGTTTGATTCAAAGTTTAAAGACTTCAAAGGAAAATTTCAAACTCATTGGCTTGGGCCATATGAGATTGATGAAGTCTTTAGCAATGGAGCAGTTCGAGTGAAAACTATTGATGAATTTCATACTCCTCTTATTGTAAATGGCCATCGCTTGAAGATCTACCAGAAGCCACTCTCAAAAGAGGAATTTGTCAAGTTGTTTAAAGAAGATTCTGCAATCAGGGTGGTGGAGAAGGATTCTTCTCCTCCATCAGCCTAATCTTTGGTTTTTGTAAAAAAAAAAATAAAAAAAAAATAAAAAAATACAAATGTATAGGCCTGAAAACCAGTCTCTGATTGGCAGTCCTATGCAGAAAATCTGAGGTGAAAATCAGGGTCACCTGACACCTCACATTTTCCAAAAAAAATCTCTCTCTCCTCCTTGTTCCATTTCATTTCGCCCACTTCATTCTCCATCTCATTCATCCAATCACTCTCACTCCACCTCATTTCCTTCCATCCATCCATCCATTACATTCCATCTCACCAATAAAGTCATTGTTAGATTTATTTCACACAGCTAAAATTGTTTTGTGCAGACAGAAGGGTATCACTGCAGTTTCCGCAGCTGAGGAGCAATTCCGCAGCCAACACCCCAATTCCGCAGCCGATACACTTTCTGCACCTGCATAAAAAAAAAAAAAAAAAAAAAAAAAAAAAAAAAACAGTATGTTTTAAGAAGGAATCTGCAGTCCAAAAGCCATCAGCAATAATTGAAAAAAGGTCATGTAGCAGCAATAAACAATGAAAGGTTAGTGTCAGATGAGCAAAAGGAATCAAAGCGCGGATACATAAGGTATGATCTAATTTCTAAACCTACGGTTATAACATTTTGCATGGTTTCCGGATTGTGTTTTTAGCCATTTAATGTAATGATTACCAATCCTCTCCATTACTCGACCGGAAATCCACGTATCTCTCAGCCTTAACGGTCCCTACTCATTAAACCCAAACACGGCTGCTCTTCCATTAAAACTCTTGTACCTGAGTGACGTAGACAATTGTACTACGGCTCTCTGCGTTATGATTCCACAGCCAAATGTACACTCATGACCGATGTCTAAGGGACTTAACCGTTTCTTCCCATTATTCATAACCCTCCTACGCATGTATAATCTCATTCACGCTGTTGATTCACTTCCGCATTTCCCTTGTTTTTCACTGCTCTGCCTTATTCACTACTCTGCCACCGTAACCATACTCTGTTTCATTTTTTTTCTCCTCTGCTAAACTTTGACCACTGTTGTGAGTGTATTACGGCTGTTCTGTTGAAGCTGTAAATCTATTGTGTTGAAGCCACTGTTGAATCCGTATAACCCTTTCTCCAAAGTATTAAAACAGAGCTGTAAGACAAGCCAGAGAGCTGATGGGTAAACTTTTGAGGGCAGAGCCAGAGGGCTCCAAATTTCTGGAAGGATATCCCCAAATCAAAGACGCTTTGCAGAAGGCAAATTGGCTCCAGTGCATCCAAAAATTCAAGGGTTACCATAGAGAGGTCACAAAGGCTTTTGCACGTTCTTTCAAAGACAAAGACAACCAAGTGGAGATAGGAGACATGAAATTTACAGTCACCGAAAGCAGTTTAGCACAGGCCACTTCACTACCACAAACTGGGGAGAGATGGTTCAAAAACCGATCAGTAAAAGACCAGCAATGGAAGCAAATTCTGAAGAATCCAGGTATGGACACTAGCATTTTTACAAAGGGAATCCCTGTTAGTCTTGTCAAAGAAGAATTGACAGCTTTGCTTCTACTAGTACAAAAATTCTTTACATGTGAGGGAAGGTTTGGAATTCTATATGTTTACCATGCCAAAATTATGATGCATTTCTTAGGAGAGCATGACATTAACCTTCCATATTTTTTACTCTCAAGCCTTAGAAAAACGTGCTCAATAGTCCAAAGAAACCCAAGGAACATTGAGCCACATTTGTATCATCATGGACTTGTCAAGATACTAGTTGAAGAACAGTTGAAAGCAAAAAGAGATACATGGGAAAGATTTCTTGTAAGGAATCATTTCCAAGAGATAGGGGAAGCCTCTGGTGGTTCACCTCAAGTGCCTAAAAAGAGTAGAAGGAAAAGAAGAGAGGAAATTACCCCAGAAATTGTTGTCCAATTAGAAACTGTTGTCCCTGAAATTGTTGTCCAAGAAGAAACTGTCCAAGACCTTGTTGAAGAAGAAATTGCTGCACATCATTCTGAAGAAGAAAATGACCCTGAGCTTGATGTAGATATTGACCAAACAGCCCAAGAAATCATTACAGAAACCCTGCAAGAAAATGTCCAAGAGGCTGCTCAAAAGAAAAAAGAGAGTAGGAAGAGACAAAAGAAAGATAAAGGAAAAGCTATAGCCTAAGAAACCTACCTTACTCCTGAAAATTCCAGTGAAGAGGACACTCAGCCATTGGCACATAAATTGGCCCAACTTCATGAGGCTGCCCTTTCCAAAAAGATGCAAAAACAAAAGCAAAAGCAACAAAAGGAAAAACAGAGCATCATCACCGTGAGGAGGAGCAGCAGGCTACAAGACAAAGTGGGGGCCACAAAGGATAAAGAGTCACACATTATTGACTTGAGCACACCTGAAAAGGTTGCTACAAGACTTGACTTTGAGAAAAGCCCTCCACATGTTGAGCATGTTGAGACTAGTCCTCCACGTGAGGAAATTCCTTTTGAGCATGAACCCGAATTTGAGCATGAGCCTAGTCCAAAGAGGTCACTAGAGATTGACCCAGATCAGCAAAAAGTTTATAACTACCTGGAGACGTTAGAACAAGCTGCTGCTGGTCCAAGCACTGTTCTACCTCTTGAGCTGCAAGTTCACTCACTCAAACAGGAAATTTTTGAGCTTGAAGTTTTAAATCGCCACATCATACAAGAGAATGAAAAATTGAAGGAGCAAGCTAAGGTGGACAAGATGGTCCACGATAATACCATGCTTCATCTGGGCCTTTGGCAAAGGAAAAACAGAAAGCTAAAGAAGAAATGCATGAAGCTAAGCAGAGCTTTGGTCAATTTAAAATTCAGATGCTTGGTGAGGAAACCAAGAGTCAATGTGGCTACACAGAGGAAGAGGAGAAGAATAGATGTCCTAGCAGAGGCATCTCAGCAGGTGGATTAAACAATGTTTTCGTTGCATGAGGACATGCAACACCCTCGTAGTGGGGGTATGTAGAGCCTCTAACTTGCACCTAATTATCTATAATTACCTACATCTTTTCCTCACTTATCCCTCTCTTTTGCCCTATTATCCTCATAAACCTATCCAGATCATTACATTTGATGTCTTTAAGCATGATTGGTTAACTTTGCTAATGTTTGACTGTTTGTCTAGATTTTTGACATATGCACAGAGATTCTGCAGCTGTCTGGCAATTCCGCAACCATTTAGCAATTCCGCAGCTATCTAGTCATTCCGCAACCTTTTCATTGATATCTATGTTCCACGTGTCATTTTGAAAAACGAATCACATGGGCACGTGGGAATGAAGGTGTTAAAGGTTCCTATGCTATTGGTTCGGTCAGCAACGCCATGCACACCTCCGGTCAAAGTGGATCAAACTTCGGTCAACAAAGCCAGCTCAAACGGTGTTGCGTGAGCTGAAAGGTCACGTCACTCCAGATGGCGATTCCTCCATGCTACGCAGGTTATGGCAGATAGGATCCAACCTTGGATTCAACCTCCATGACGACCGTACCCTCCAGATAACACACGGACCTGTTTACGTGTTGCTGTACCATTTAATTAGCATGACTGTCAGTTAATTTCTAGTTTCATGCTTTACGCAGTAGGCAGTTGTTCATACGCCTATAAAATCCAGCGTCTGCGCACGCTTAAGGATTAGTTTTTAGTTGCTTTGTTTACGTAATTGCTACGATTTTAGTGTATACAGAAACTCTGTTTTGAAGCTGTTGTTTCAGCACTTTTTACTGTAATTTCTGCATATGAGGTAATAGAAGACTGTGCTGTTTTGACTTCTTCAAGTAGCTGATCTTTCCTTGGGTTTTGTGGATGCAAGGCCCCCATTCATAACAGCCTTTGTACAGTAAATTTACCTTTATGTTCTTGCCATTTCCTTCTTTTGAATTCAACAATTTTCCTTTTCTTTAATACATGTACAGTTTTGATTTACTTTCACTGTCATCTCATTTCCAGCATTTACTTTAACTTATCAGATTGTTTTCTGCAGGTGTTAGCCCGGGATTGTGTGTCTTTGTTGTATTTGCTTTATCTCTAATGGTATTTTCAGTTGTCATATTCTTAGTTGCTGCCTTTATTCTATTTTTCTAGCTTGATTTCTAGTTTAGTTTCTCAAGTTGTATGCTAACATATTGATGGTCTCCTTATCATAAGTTGTTCATCTTTAAGAGATCAGAATACTAATAAATCACAGCTTGCTTTGGGTAGTTTTCGACTTATATCACTAACTCTTTCTTCACTTGTTACACATTACAATGTATGTTGGAAGCAGAATGTTGGAGAGAGGCACAGTGGTGTTATAATTTGTCATCTTAGAGCTTAATTACTTTTTAAGACTTATATCTAACTACTTCTTAATCGTGTTTCACATAGTACTATATGTTGGAAGCAGAGTGTTAGGAAGAGATGAACATTATAATTGGTCTTTAAAGTGGTTTTTCTTACCTTTTTATTGCAGCAGCATGAGTAGTGACTAGTGCCATTAGAAAGTGGTTTTTATGATTTGCTTTCAGTTTCATTTCAAGTTATTTCTTTCAAGCTCTTTCTTTGCAAGTTTAGAAGGTAGTTAGAAACCACCAGTTACACACACTCACTCATTTAGAAACCACCATACACATACAAATCACTCATTTGTTTATAAAATCATCACTCCATCTTAGCAAGTTAAATTGACCACAACACCCCCAAACGACAAAAAGATCTAAGAGGTTACTTAAGTACATACTGTACACCTTCACTTCATCAGCTTACGAGCCCCGGGTTGACAATTTATGATAGCAATTTAGACAACACTAAATTGACTAAACATCCCCACCAAGCTAAAAGGCAGCCAACGGATTCTACAGGAACAACAGTTTACTTTCAGTTGGGCAGCCAAGCTCCACTAATTGAGGAAGCCAGTGTGGTCCTCACCATGTATAAATATTGAGGCTGTAGCCTTTGATAGGAGATTTTTGAATTTTTGAACTACTGTTGCAATTTCTAAGCACGAGCTACAACTCGGTTTTTTCTTTTTGTAAGCCAGTTTTGGCATGTTGTTAGACTCTTGGTTATGATTATTTAATAAAGGCAGGCAGCTTTGGATTCAATTCTGAGTTCTTAAGGGAGCTATAGCTCTTAGGTTAGTGCCCAACCTGAGAGCAATAGACCTCCTTTTCCTTGTATTGTTACTTGTCTTTCCTCTCAGTACTTCATTTCTTTGCTTTGACATGCATTTGGAAAACACAGTCTGCTGATTTAATTTCTTTAATGTGATTGAGTAGGATTAGTTTACGGTTAAAGTGCTTTCAGTAGCTTAGATTAGAGTAGGAGGATTAGCATTCATTAGAGCTCCAAGAAAAGGTTGACAGTGCACTCACTGCCATCTCTGTTTAGAGATTAGAGGTGGAGACCGTACCAACCACCAAAAAAACGCAGTCTTATACGTTCATGCAAGCTGCAACACCATCATTTCAGTCATTTCAATTGTAGATCCATCCATGCATTCCGATCTTGAGCAATACTTCTTCGTTCCAACACCATGCACGATTTCTCTCCAAAGTTTACATTTATGTTCGTTGGTTTAATAACACAGTTAGAATAGGTGGATGAATTCTTGGTTTTGTGCAGGACATAGAGGATTTGTTTCATTTACACTGCGCAATATTGTTCTATTATCTTCTTCTTCTTCTCAACCGCGCCTAAAGTCACTTACTCATCCTCTGCTCAGCTCGTTTGCCTTCCAACCCTTCCACTTTTCACGTGGCTCCATCGTTTTGGCTTTTCATTGCTTCCACCCTTCTATCCACCAACCAACTTTACCCACTCTTTCTCCATCTGATCTCTCTGTCCCTGAGCCATCACAAGCTCCCTTTTCATCCTACCTATCCACCGATACAGCTCCTTGACTCCTCCATCACCCAAAACTCCAACTGTAGAACATCCTGTAGAAGTTAGCAGACTTCCTGTAGAAATCCTGAGCTTCCTGTAGGATCCCCTGCAGACATCCTGTAGAAGCCTGCAAACTCGGTTGCCAAGCACCTGAACGTTGCGGACTTCTGTGGAATGGTGTTAGAGATCCCCTGGAACCTCTCCCAGCCTTCATGACCATTTTCCAGCCTTCCTTCCCTCCGAACTCCCCCTGCACAGTCAAACCCTAATAAGAAACAAAGTTATAATAACTCCAACCACCTAAGCAAAAAAATAAAAACAATGTTATCTTCAGTAGAAGTAGTTTGAATTCATGCATCTCATATCACTAGAAGTAATGGCATCATTTCTAGAAGTTTGCACTCCCTCCATTGCATCATAGAGATCAAACTAGTCAGATTAGGGTTTACTAGGGTTTCCATGTTTGGTTGGCTTTCAGTTCATTCTTGCAAAGTAGGTTAATTTCCGCTGAGATAGTCTTCGTTCATCATTTAAAAAGCTTCTTCTGAGAACATATAGAAGTTGGCTTGAGCCCTAGCGGACTTGTGCTAGCTGACCAAGTGACAGCTGTGACAAGAGCTAGTACTTGTGCATACAGCACCGTCGCTTCCAAGTTTGTTACGAACTACTGGGTTGATAAAATTAGAGACAGGAAGCTCCAGGAGTTGTAGCATTATTGCTACAATACTGGAGCCCACCATCTTTTTGGCGCCGTTGCCGGGGAAGCGTCAGAGTATTAGTAATTGTTGCTTTTCTTCTATTTTCTTACTCTTGCCTTTTGCCAAGTAGTTTATTTCATTTCCATTCTGCAAAAGTAGCATAGACATTTCCTGCTTTCATAGATTAGCATTTCTCGCTTTCATGGATTAGCATTTCAATTCTGCAATTTCATTTCTGCAAGCGTAGATTAGCCTTTCAATTCTGCAAGCGTAGACTAGCATTTCCATTCCTGCAATTTCATTTGAGCAAAGTAGATTAGTTCTTTCCTGCTTTCAATTTAATTCTGCATCTTTATTTCTCTAAGATAGTTAGTTGTAGATCAATCTGTTTCAGTTTTGCAGGTACCAAAGGAAAACAAAAGCACTCAAAAAAAAAAAAAAATCTTTCCATTTCATGCCTCGTACGAATCGAGATAAAACAGGCAAATTCTTACCCAACACCCCCACAACATCACTGAGTCACCCTTCTCTCTTCTTAGGTGACAGTGATCCAGAAGAACCTATAGGTGAAACTCCTGAGATATACAAAGATCCTATAGCTGAAGAAGAATTAGATACCATCCCATCTGAAGCTATGGCTGACAATAGAAGAGAAGATGAGAGAATAGAAGGTGCCTTTCCCATCCGAGAGACCAATGGAGAAATGAAAATGAAAAACATTAGCCCCTCCGCTTTGCCTCACTTCCATGGAATGACTACTGAAGATCCTGATACCTTCCTGTTTGAGTTTGCTGTCCTTTGTAGAACCTATGACTATACAGAAGATGAGCAGAAGCTGAAACTCTTCCCTTCCACTCTTAAGGATGCAGCATTACGCTCGTTCATGGGCTTACCTGGGAATAGTATCACTACTTGGGCTCATATGCAGCAAGCTTTCAATACCAAGTACCGGGACTACTGTAGGTCCAAGGAAACCAAGGGAGAAATCTTTCGGATGACCATGGAAAATGATGAGTCCTTAGAGGATTATGAGGAGAGGTTCCAACTTAGCTATAAGCAGGCCAGGTGCACACTTGACCCTGAATCCCTCAAGTTGGTCCTGCTCCGAGGAGTCCCTGAAGACCTCTTAGATACCCTTCACATGTTAGTTTGGGGGGATATTTACCAACTGCCTTATGAGGACATCAAGACTGTGTTTAGAAACCACTCCAGGGCAGCCCGGAAACGAGGTAGAGGAAACCCTCTCTCAGCTAGTATTCCTTTCTCCAAACATGAGTTTGAAAATCAATTATAAGATCTTAAGAGTGAGGTGAGACAGACCATTGCCATGCAACTGGACAGATTCAGGATCCAGCAGAAGAAGGAAGAAGCTGAGAGAGCCTTGGCTATCTTTTGCCCTAGATGTACAAGGAGACACCCTAAGAACGAATGCCCATTGCATTATGTTGAAGTGTGCTTCGTTTGTGAGGAGGACCATCCCACAAATCAATGTCCAACCTTACCTGGGTTTAAAGCTATGTACCAAGGGACAGAAGCTCCCACTGAACCTCTCTATTACCTCAACCAAAGGAGGCCACAAGGACCTAGACCTTACCAGTAGGGGATGCAAGGGGCACCTCAAGCTTATTACAGCCCCAACCAATTGACTCCTATGCCTTCCTGGGGTCCCCTTGCTCATCCTTCCTGGTCTATGCCTCCTCCATGGTCTTATCCACCTCAGTACCCTACTCAACCCACTACTCATTCTTATCATTCGCATGCCCAGCCACAGCCTCAGTGGAATGCACCTCAGTCGAGGTGGAGGCCCCAGTACAACACTCCTCCTGCCATTTTGCCTCCACCACCAGTTCAACCTCAGCCATTACCTCCTGCTCCTCCAAGGCAACCTCAAATACCTACTCAACCGAACCCGAACCCCAACAATAGATAGGCCCAACAGGTATACACTGGGGAAACATCATGCCATACTTATGCTGTGGAGATCCAGGAGATCAATCTTCGATCTGGAAAGACTCTTCCGGATCGCCAACCTCCTCCCCCAGAGGATGAGGAAGATAAACAGAAAAGTGAACCAAAGGCTATTCCACCCTTTCCTGAGAGACTAACAGCCACCACACAACCCAACCCAGAGGAGGATGAGATTTTGGGAGAGCTCAAGCAGTTGTGTGTGAAAATACCACTTCTCCAAGCCATCAAGGATGTGCCTATATACAACAAACTGGTTAAGGAAAAGTGTTTCAAACACCCAGGCAGGCGAAAGAGAGATGCTTCAACCATCAATGTCTTAGGACAACTGTCTGACCTTATGTTAGGACAAGTCATCTACCCAAAGTATCTAGATCCTGGGAGTCCTGTAATAGATGTCCACATCAATGGCACCATCATACCTCACACCTTGATTGATTTGGGGGCTGCCATTAATGTGATGACCAGGGATATCATGCTCAAACTCAATCTTCAGGGTTCCTTGAGGAAGACCTCGACAGTACTGCAACTAGCAGATCGCTCCACTGTGACTCCCGAAGGGATTGTGGAGGATGTCTTGGTCTCTGTCGACTCTTGGGAATACCCTGCAGATTTCTTGGTTCTGCAACCCAAGGCAAAGCTTACTGGATATCCTCTTATTTTGGGAAGGCCTTGGTTAGCCACTACAGATGCTTACATAAGTTGTCGTGTAGGAAATATGACCATCAAAAACGGTCCTATGTCCAAGCAGCTAGTCCTATACCCTCCTGCCCAACCTTCCTTACAGCATGACTTACCACTTTGGTTGGAGGAAGGAGAAGAGGATAAGGTGTACTCAACACCTTTGTGCACCCTAGATACCACTAGAAGAGACCCCCCAACCGAGGATGACTTGATTGAGACCATGATCCAGAATCCACCTTCCAGTGCACTATCCTTAGAGAAATTGGTGGAGGATGCCCAAGCCAGCACCTTAGTGGATCTTTGTACAACCAACCCTGTCACTCCCAGAGTCAAGAATGTGGAGTTTGGCCCTGAGAGAACGTTAAAAATCAGCTCCTCCCTATCTCCTTCCCAGGAAAAGGAGTTGTGTAGCCTGTTGGCCATTCACCTAGATGCTTTTGCTTGGAGCTATAAGGAGATGAAAGGAGTCCATCCCTCGGTCTGTACCCATTACATGTACATCAAGGAGGATTGTAAACCGGTTAGGAAACCTCAGAGGAGAATGAACCCAGCCCTTAAGGACATTGTCAAGGAAGAATTGCAAAAACTGTTGGATGCCGGATTCATTTACCCCATCTCAGATAGTGAATGGGTGTCCCCTCTGGTGTTGGTTCCCAAGAAGAATGGGAAGTGGAGAATCTGTGTGGACTACCGAGAACTGAACAAAGCTACCAAGAAAGACCATTTCCCTCTACCTTTCATGATCAAGTGTTGGATGGACTGGCAGGAAAGAAGTTCTTCTCTTTGCTGGATGGGTTTAGAGGGTACAACCAAATCCAAATCAGCCCGGAAGACCAAGATAAGACCACCTTCACTTGTCCTTGGGGTACCTTTGCCTACCGAGTTCTTCCCTTTGGGCTATGCAATGCTCCTGCTAGCTTCCAGAGAGCTGTCTTGAGCATCTTCTCGGAGCTGGTCCATGAGGCGGTGGAAATCTATATGGATGACTTCACTCCTTATGGGTCCAACTTCCAAGAAGCATTTTCCAATTTGGGAAAGGTCCTAACCAAATGCATTGAGATGAACCTGTCCCTTAGTCCTGAAAAATGTGAATTCCTGATGACTGAAGGGACTGTGCTAGGCCATACCATTTCTTGCCAAGGGTTACAGGTGGATCCTAACAAAATTGCTCTCATCAAGAAGGTTCCACCTCCTCAAAAGGTAAGGGATGTTCGGAGTTTCTTAGGATTAGCAGGGTATTACAGGAGATTCATTAAAGACTTCAGCAAGCTAGCCTCGCCATTGTTTGGCCTGTTGGCGAAAGATGTGGAGTTTAAATGGACTGACGATTGTCAGAGGGCTTTGAATGAATTGAAGGACAAGTTGGTGTCAGCCCCAATCTTGAGAGGTCCAAACTGGGCCCTACCTTTCCACATCCACACTGATGCCTCGAACAAAGCCATAGGTGCAGCTTTAGGACAAGTTGAATAGAAACTTCCATATGCCATTTACTTTGTTAGAAAAAACTTGTCCAAAGCTGAACTGAATTACACTGTAACTGAGAAAGAATTTTTGGCTGTGGTCCATGCACTGAACAAGTTCCGACATTATATCACTGGCTACCAAACATTTGTACATACAGACCATGCTGCAATTAGATATTTAATGAATAAACCAGATGTGAATGCTCGGATTATTAGATGGTTACTTTTGTTGCAGCAGTTTGATTTGACCATTGTTAACAAACCAGGTAAAGAAAATGTTGTTGCTGACTTTTTATCTAGATTGGATTTGTCTGCAGATGAGGATGGGACAGTGGATGACCAGATGCCCGATGAACATCTGTTTGCTATCTCAGTACTCTCTCCATGGTTTGCTGATATAGCAAACTACCTTGTTTCAGCACAGTTCCCTCCACACCTATCTTCAAGAGAGAAGAGAAGAATCATCAGAAAAAGTGCCTCATTTACTTGGATCAGGGGCAATCTGTTTAAGCTTGGCCCCGATTAGATCTTAAGGCATTGTGTAAGGGAGGAGGAAGTCTTTGATATCATCCTCACCTGTCATGATGGGCCTTGTGGAGGAAATTTTGCAGCAAAGAGGACTGCCTTCAAAATCCTGCAGGTAGGCTACTATTGGCCCACACTTCATCAAGATGTCAGAAGATATATCAGCCAATGTGACCGATGCCAAAGAATGGGGAAACTGACTCCAAGGGATGAGATGCCTCTCCAACCTCAAGTGACTCTTGAGCCATTTGAGAAGTGGGGTATGGAATTTGTGGGTCCAATCAACCCTCCTTTGAGGCAAAGGTCTTACATCATTGTGTGCACTGACTACCTGACAAAGTGGGCAAAGACTAAAGCAATCAAGGCAGCAACAGAAGAGAAGGTGGCCGAGTTATTAAGAGAAAACATCTTCTACAAGTTTGGCTACCCAAGAGAGCTGGTCACCGATCAAGGGAGCCAGTTCACATCCAACCTAGTTGAAGATCTACTAGCTCATCACAAGATCAAGCATAGGACTTCCACCCCCTATCACCCTCAAGCAAATGGGCAAGTGGAAGTCACCAATAGAGCATTAGAAGGGATCTTGACTAAGGTGGTGAGCAGCAGCAGAAAGGACTGGGCAGATCGCCTGGTTGAGGCCACATGGGCTTACAACACCACCTGGAAGACCACCACCGGCTTCACACCTTATGAGCTGGTCTATGGGAAGAAAGCTTTGCTGTCCATTGAGTTTGAGTACAACACTTTGAGGATGGCAGCTCAGCTAGATCTAGATCTCAGCCATGCACAACAAGAAAGGTTATTGCAGCTGAATGGACTGGATGAGCACCGAATGCAGGCCCTCCTTCACTCGAAAGTGGTTCAACTTCAGAGAAAGGTGTGGCATGAAAAACACCTCCATGACAAGCAATTCTAGCCGGGAGATTGGGCCTTGCTGTATGACTCCAGATACAAAGTTTTCAAAGGGAAGCTGAGAACCAGATGGCTAGGACCATATGCAGTGGAAAAATGCCATGACAATGGATCTGTTCTTATTCGAACCATTGATGAGGAAGCCATCCCCATGCTTGTCAATGGGCATCGCTTGAAGATATACAGGAATCCTCTCTCAAGACAAGAGTTCATCAAAACTATGGAGAAATCAGTGAAGGTCATAGAGAAGGGTTCTGCCTCTGCTTTGGGCATTCCCTAAAAGATTAAAAAAAAATATAATAATAATAATAATAATAATAATAATAATAATAATAATAAAGATCCTTGGGTGAAAACCTCTCTGAGGCGCTTAAGGCAGGTGGTAGGGTGAAAACCTCATTGAGGCGCCCCTATTGTATTTCAAGAAAAAAGAAAAAAAAGAAAGAGAGATTCGAAAAGATCCTTGAGTGAAAACCTCTCTGAGGCGCTTAAGCCAGATGGCAAGGGTGAAAACCTCATTGAGGCACCCCTGTTGTCTTTCAAAAAAAAAAAGAAAAAAAAAGAAACAAGAAAAAAACAATAAGCAAAAAAGACAAGGACAACAAAGTTCATAATGTAAAATTGCATGCAGGTTGCAGGTGTTCTATGGAGGAGAGGAAGCCTCTCAACTCAGAGACAAGGATCCTTATCATGCTGTCAGGAGACCTCACCAGCACCTCCTCCAAGAATACTCCTTTTCTCCAAGGTATGTGCACAATTTCATCACGGCTTGAGATTTCTACAGGAAGATGCATATTTTCTATAGGAAGGTGCAGACTTTCTACAGGAAACGCAAACTTTCTACAGGAAGCTCTGTATTTCTACAGGAAACTTCCTGTAGAAGTTCGGGACGGCCTAGAATTCATTTTATGAGGAGATCTAACGACTAAGGATCGGTTTGGACGCATGCAAGCTACTGTTGTCACCCTTTCACACTGTTGTCACCTCGTTCTACCCTCCTTGTCGACATGCAATGAAGTTACCTGCACCAGCAAAGCAGATCGTTGAGTTATCAAAGAGAAAGCAATTTTTAAGATAAAAAAATGCTCAGATGTCATACCATATCCATCCCAGCCATCCATGAGATCAGGGAGCGTGATCGTGAGGCCAAATCCTTTATCGTGCAGCATGCACCCGAGGAGGAAGAACTGTTACAAGACATCCTGCGGGAGTCCTGTAACAGTTAAGCCTGCTAGAGTGTACACCAATCACAGCGCTGGCCATATGCAATGAAAACGCGGGCGCATGCAGCCATAGCATCTAATCCATCGTCGACAGCCTGTAACCATGAACCTCCGGGCCTGTGCAAATTCATCAGCGGCAAACGAATCCACTCATCATCGTGCAAAAACCGAAAAATCGTGTTGCGGCCGCACAGGTAAGTGTCTCGACCCTTTCTTCCGTCACATTGCATGAACTTTACTTTGAATTGTTTGTAAAGTGTGAAGTGAATGGGTTGAGCAGTTGTATGGCCATTTGACTGGCCACGTAGACCAGTTAATGGTCTAGTCGGATGTTTGGGTGGCGGCCATGGAAAAAGGAATGGGCAGCACACACGTGAGAGCAATCCCGTCGGGAAAAACGTATTTAGCAGAAGAGACGACGGTGGATCTGCGGGGGGATGATGCGGCAGTAAGTGAATTCGCAGGCAAATGATGGGACGACATCATCCAACGGTCGGGCGGGGACAGCTCACCCCCGCGCCACGGATTCCGCCGATTCAAATCTAATTGGCTAGATCGCCCCATGCATTTATCATTCACCGTTTGGAAGGCGAGTGATCATCTGGATCACTCTGCAGTTCGATACGCCGAGCCTTTGGCTATCAGAACGCCTGTGAAGCAACACTAAGAGCGCAGACCAACTGCAGTCTTTCCCAGAAATCACGCGCTGCTCCTACAGGAACGCTGTTTCTACAGGAAGTCAGGTTCCTCACGTTAAAAGGTGGCAGATAAAAAGGTAAACTTGAACTCTCCATGCAATTGGCTTTTGAAGGTGGCAGAATCGTCGTCCACAGTCTGGTCGTAGGAAATTGTTGCAATTGTTGTCTGTTGTGCATAAACTATCGTTCTACATGATGTCAGTGTAATTAAGTTGTGTTAAGGTCCTCAGAGATAAGCTTCGTGGATTATATGCATGACAGAAGCGTAATTCTACACTCTGTCTCAATAGACCAAATTTCTTCCGCGTTCGCCACCTCTAGTTAAAGCAACGGTTTTTATCATGGCGGGTGGGTTTATTAGACGGGAACCCACTGATTAAACAAAGTTAAGGGAAAGTCTTGAGGTGGTGGAGCTCTTCACACGAGCACAATGGATATCCTTCTGTGACAAATTGCAGGGTTATGACGACGAAGTGGCAGAAGAGTTTTTGCAGGCTCTGAGGCCGAAATCCAAAACATTGGCCACTGTGAACTTCAGGGGCCTAAGCCTCAAGCTCACCCCGCAATATATCAGTCGAATTACTGAACTTCCAATGGGTTTGCCCTGGGATAAGGAAGAAAGGAAGTTGAGCCAACAGGCTAAGAAAGAATTCTTTCCCCCAGAGGAGGAATTCTTGGAAGACAAGAATGGGGTGCGACTGCGTAGAACCAGTTTGCTGCCACCATGGAATGAAGTTAGCTTGCAGATCATGAAGTATATAAACTGTGAAGGTTGTTTTAGCATTGTGTACGGGTATCACTTTAGGTTGCTCACTGAATTGAGGCACCAGATTGATCTTCCTGTAGAAAATAAACTGAGCATCCCCTATTTCCTGCTACAGTCTCTAATTGAGTGTGCCACAAAGTTAAAAGAAGGCATATCAGACTAGGTAGCCCACCATGGATTGATCAAACTTCTTGTGGAGGATGCACTTCATTCATATAGGGTTCCTCTCTCATGGGAAGCATTCAGAAACTTGACAAGAGATGGAGACATAAGGATGTTGACCGAAGAAATTGGTTCCTCCAGCAGTGAGGAAAAAGAATCAGTGGCCGCGGGAAAGAAAGAAACAGGCCAGAAGACCCCGACCAAAGTGCAGAAGAAAGAGCAAAAGAAGAAGCATGAGAAAAAGGATGACAAAGAAAAAGATGACACACCCATCTTGACAACAAGAGAGAAAAGGTTGCAAGGCAGAATGGACAAAGCTGAGTTCCACATTAGCAAAAGTACCTCATCAGCACCCGCAACCAAACCAAAAAGCAAAACTCATGCAGCAAAGCAAGCCAAGGTGGTGACACCTGTGTCTACAGGAAAGCAGAAACAGGCTTCTACAGGAAGCCCGAAAATTATTGAAAAAGGGTCTTCTATAGGAAGCCCAAAAATTACTAAAACAGGGTCTTCTACAGGAAGCCCGAAATTGACAAAAATAGGGTCTTCTACAGGAAGCCCTCAAAAAGTGAAACCCAAGGAGAAGAAGGCGGACATTCTAGCAAGGGAGGTAGCAGCTGTGTTGGCCGGTCTCAGCACACCTCCTAAGCCAAAGGAGAAGAGAAAGAAGGAGAACCCTCTATACTTTGAAGCTCGAAGAAGTGCGAGAATAAAGACGAGCAAGCCACAGCCCCCATCCAGCAGCCAAATCACTACAGGGGATGCCCCTACTTCACCTAGTGAGAGGTCCCCCTCGAAGATATCGGTCACCTACGAGAGGGGGAGCCAAAAAACAACTACTTGGAAAGGAAGGGTAGACCAATCGGCTTCAAAAGCCCGACCCAAGGTCAAGGAAACAGAGAAGAGGGAAGGAGCGGCACCCTCATCACCACCAAGGGCATAGTAGGCAGAGCCACCAAGAGTAGGAAAGAAAGAGCATATTCCGGAGCCTAGTTCCCGGCCAAGGACAAGGAGCCGGAGCAAAGTTGCTCAAGGATGAGCAAATATTTTAGCTGGGGGGTGATGATGAGCCCCAATTTTTGGTAACAATTTGGGCTCATTTGGCCTACTTACCTTGCTCAACCCTTCATCTTCTATCACTTATGCATCATTTCTTAGTATATTCGTGTTATTTGTAGGAAGAAGGGCAGGCATTATTCCTATGTGACTAATACATGATGATTTCAGGTTTTTTGACATTCAATGGAGCAAAGACCACGCAAATGGAGACAAGGAGACAACAAAGGTGGCATTGCAGGTTTATAGGGAGGTTGTCCACAGTCTTGAATGACCTCCCTCGTGATCTCCACCCCAGCTCTGAGCTCCAACAACTATCCCCACCGAGCTAAAAGGCAGCCAACGGATTCTACAGGAACAACAGTTTACTTTCAGTTGGGCAGCCAAGCTCCACTAATTGAGGAAGCCAGCATGGTCCTCACCATGTATAAATATTGAGGCCGTAGCCTTTGATAGGAGCTTTTTGAATTTTTGAACTACTGATGCAATTTCTAAGCACGAGCTACAGCTCGGTTTTTGCTTTTTGTAAGCCAGTTTTGGCATGTTGGTAGACTCTTGGTTATGATTATTTAATAAAGGCAGGCAGCTTTGGATTCAATTCTGAGTTCTTAAGGGAGCTATAGCTCTCAGGTTAGGGCCCAACCTGAGAGCAATAGACATCCTTTTCCTTGTATTGTTACTCGTGTTTCCTCTCAGCACTTCATTTCTTTGCTTTGACATGCATTTGGAAAACATAGTCTGCTGATTTAATTTCTTTAATGTGATTGAGTAGGATTAGTTTACGGTTAAAGTGCTTTCAGTAGCTTAGATTAGAGTAGGAGGATTAGCATTCATTAGAGCTCCAAGAAAAGGTTGACAGTGCACTCACTGCCATCGCTGTTTAATGATTGGAGGTGGAGACCATACCAACCACCAAAAAAACGTAGTCTTATACGTTCATGCAAGCTGCAACACCATCATTTCAGTCATTTCAATTGTAGATCCATCCATGCATTCTGATCTTGAGAAATACTTCTTCGTTCCAACACCATGCATGATTTCTCTCCAAAGTTTACATTGCTGTTTGTTGGTTTAATAACACAGTTAGAATAGGTGGATGAATTCTTGGTTTTGTGTAGGACATAGAGGATTTGTTTCATTTACACTGCGCAACATTGTTCTATTATCTTCTTCTTCTTCTCAACCGCGCCTAAAGTCACCTACTCATCCTCTGCTCAGCTCGCTTGCCTTCCAACCCTTCCACTTTTCACGTAGCTCCATCTTTTTGGCTTTTCATTGTTTCCACCCTTCTATCCACCAACCAACTTTACCCACTCTTTCTCCATCTGATCTCTCTGTCCCTGAGCCATCACAAGCTCCCTTTTCATCCTACCTATCCACCCATACAGCTCCTTGACTCCTCCATCACCCAAAACTCCAACTGTAGAACATCCTGTAGAAGTTAGCAGACTTCCTGTAGAAATCCTGAGCTTCCTGTAGGATTCCCTGCAGACATCCTGTAGAAGCCTGCAAACTCGGTTGCCAAGCACCTGAACATTGTGGATTTCTGTGGAATGGTGTTAGAGATCCCCTGGAACCTCTCCCAGCCTTCATGACCATTTTCCAGCCTTCCTTCCCTCCGAACTCCCCCAGCACAGTCAAACCCTAATAAGAAACAAAGTCATAATAACTCCAACCACCTAAGCAAAAATATAAAAACAATGTTCTCTTCAGTAGAAGTAGTTTAAATTCATGCATCTCATATCACTAGAAGTAATGGCATCATTTCTAGAAGTTTTCACTCCCTCCATTGCATCATAGAGATCAAACTAGTCAGATTAGGGTTTACTAGGGTTTCCACGTTTGGTTGGCTTTCAGTTCATTCTTGCAAAGTAGGTTAATTTCCTCTGAGATAGCCTTTGTTCATCATTTAAAAAGCTTCTTCTGAGAACATATAGAAGTTGGCTTGAGCCCTAGCGGACTTGTGCCAGCTGACCAAGTGACAGCTGCGACAAGAGCTAGTACTTGTGCATATAGCACCGTCGCTTCCAAGTTTTTTACGAACTACCGGGTTGATAAAATTAGAGATAGGAAGCTCCAGGAGTTGTAGCATTATTGCTACAATACTGGAGCCCACCAATAAGTAAATGGGAGGAGAGGTGGAGGAGGTTGGGCCGGGAAAAGGAAAGAGAGATAGAAATAGTGATAATGAATTGGAGAGATATGGGAAGGGATAAATAAATGGGAAGAGAGAGGGGAGGACTAGGGAAAGTGTGAGAGAGTGAGGGATATAAAATGGAGAAATGGGGAGAGAGAAGGATAGAGATAAAATGACAAGGAAAGGGGGAGAAATATAGAGAGGGAGGGAGGGAGAGAGAGAGGGAGCTATGACGATACAAAGGGGGGAGGGGAGAGAGAGAGATAGAGGCGAGGAAAGGAAAAGTTAGAGAGGGGCAGGGAATAGAGAAATGGAGAGAAAGATAGAGAGAGATAGGTAGAGGGGAAGATAGAAAGGGGTAGAGAGAGGTAGGGTTGCAGGGGAGAGATAGAAACGAATAGAGAGAGGGTGGGTTGGGAAGGGAGGAGAGAGAGAAAGAGGATGCTTAAAGAAAAGAGGGAGAGAAATATGGATGCCAGAGAGGGTTGAGAATGATTGTGAGAGATGGAAAACAGGAATTGGTACACTTTATAAAATTCATTCACATTATTATAATGCATGCAAATTAATAAAATGTGTGCAAATTAGAGATGTAAAAAAGAATGTGTGCACATTATGGAACAAGTGTGTGTTATTATAACATGTGAACATTTACAAAATGTCTTTCCATTAATAACATGTACATGTGCATGGATTATTAATGTGTAAACATTATTAATTTCAAAAAAAAAAATGGCAGGAACATCCTTTTCAATTCTTTAGTGAAAGAGGTGGCCTCTTTGGTTTTAGGTTTCGATCCACAAACCTCTTTCTTTGGTATAAATAAACCAAAACACATCCACTTTTACAACTTCTTTATTTTGAGTCATTTTCATGTATATGCTTTATGTCTTCACTTCTAATGAAACTGAACATCCTTATAGAGATATATGTGCAAATTCTTAAATATATATTTATTTGAGAAATTAATTAATGTTTTTATTGCTTATTTAATTGTTTTGGACATATATAAAATTTATAAAAATGATGGGTATGTTATTTCCACTATAAAATTTAATTGATTTACCTATTTTAAAATCGAAAAATAACCCGCATTAGTACAAACAAATACTAATGTAGTAAAATAAATAAAATAAATTGTGAGTATGTTAAGACCCTCATAGTTGGGTCTCTCTCTCTCTCTCTCTCTCTCTCTCTCTCGCTATATATATATATATATATATATATATATATATATATATATATATATATATATATATATATATATATATATATATATATATATATATATATATATATATATATATATATATATATATATATCTATCTGTGTGTGTGTCAACATTAATGCTACAAAATAATCACCTCTCATTTATACCCATGGGACTTTGGATTGACAATGAATGGGTGTAGTGTTAAGGCACTCCTTTTTAAAAGGTTGCAAATGATATTTATTTTTGAAATAAAATATTTTATTAAGTAAAAATAATTTGTGTTTTGAGATACATGTGTAAGTATTTTATTTTTCAGATAACAAGTTGATAATAACTACTTCTTTGAAAATGTTATAAAGTTACATTATTCACATACTTTCTCATGTAGGAATTTACAGGGTAAGTTCCTCATATAGAACATGAAAGGACACTGCTCACAAACAGATCACAGATCAATACACTAGTATTCTTGACATGGCTAAGACCCTCAAATAGGGAAACATTCCACGGCCTGAACCAACACGGCCACTTCAGATGATTTATTAATATAAGAACAAAATTTTAAATAAGCTTCACTCATGAATAGTCACCTTACAAATGACCCTCGATGCTCTTTAAATAGAGATCATGGACCAATCGGGTGTTAAGACACAAATCAAGTGTTGGTAATACTGAGGAGATAATGAATCATCGGATCACTTCATGTCTAGAACGTATCGCGATCGTCGGATTCGAAGTTACAAAAGTACACAGTAAAGAAACACACTTTACCTAACTCTACACTAGACCAAGTTATACTTAACTATTTATTATGTGTCGAAATATCCTAACATCCCCCCTTAAGAACAACTTGTGATAGGATTGAAGGATGTACAGATATGACACAATAGGAGAAGGAAGGAGGCATTGGAGCCTATCCCCCTTTAGTGACAACTTCCTGAACTCAAACCATAAATCGAAGATTAATAACTTCACCTCTATGAGAGCGTTTGTAAATATGTCTGCAACTTGATCATCGGTTGTACAATATTGTACTTCAAGAACATGTTCATGAATGAGCTTTCTGATGAAGTGCATGTGTAGTTCAATGTGTTTTTTGTGCTGATGTTGGACTGGATATTTTCATAGTTGAATGGAACTTTGATTATCACACCTAAGTCTAGTTAGATGTTGCTGATAAAATCCAAACTCTAACAGGATCTGATGAAACCACAAGACTTCCATACTAGCTTCTACGACACCATGATACTTTTCTTCTATTGAAGAAAGAGTAATAGCACTTTGTTTCTTGGAAGCCCATGTAATAGGTCTAGAACCAAGAGTGAAGACATAACCTGCAGTAGACTTCCGATCATCAGGGTCACCAGCCCAATCAGAATCAGTGAAACCAACCAATCGAGGAGATGCTTCTGCACTGTAATGAATCCAAAACTAAACTATAGCTCAAACATAACACAATATTATTTTAGCTAATTTACAATTAATTTCATGTGGGTTTTGCATGAACTGAGCAATAATTCTAACAACAAAGGAAAGGTAAGGACAGGTATGGGTCGGATACAAAAGTTTTCCTACAACTTGGAAGTATGAGGTAGCATCAACTTCAGGGGAAGTACAAGTGACTAAAAGTTTTGGCTCCATACTGAAAGGGAGATGGGACTATATTATAGTCTTCCATGTGAAAGTGGCATAGAAGATCACATACATACTTGGACTGGAAAAGGGAAATACCTTCCTTGGATTGCAAGACTTGAAGACCAAGAAAATAATGCAAGTGTCCTAAGTTTGTCATTTCAAACTACTTTTTAAGGCTGGACTTCACATGGGTTATAAGGTTGGGATCACTACTAATAAGAATAAGATCATCAACATAATAACAAGAATGATAAGACACTTTCCCACTTTCTTGGTGAAGACAATATTGTCGGAATGACACCTAGAAAAGCTAGTATCTAAAAGAAAGCTATCATTTTTGCATACCGAGCTCGAGGGGCTTGCTTGAGACCATAAAGGGATTTCATAAGCTGACATACAAGGCTGGAGTCCATTTGTATAAATCCATGAGGTTGGTACATGTAGATTTCTTCATGTAAGTCCACATGCAAGAAGGCAGATTTAGCATCCATCTAATGGACTTCCCATTTGAAAGAGGCAACAAGGGGAAGAACAAGGTGAATAGAGTTCATTTTGGCAATAGGGGAGAAGGTTTCAGTATAGTCAATGCCTTCAGCTTGTGAAAAGCCCTTAGCAACAAGACGAGATTTATGTTTATCAACGTTTCCATCTGGTCCAAACTTGGTTCTGTAAACCCATTTACATCTAACAAGTTTTCTTCCCTTTGGAAGAGGAACGAGATCCCATGTATCATTTGCCAATAATGAATGATATTCTTCATTCATAGAGGCGTCCCAATCTAGATGGCCTAAAGCTTCCGCAAAGGTTTCAGGATCATAATTCATTAAAGCTTGAACTAATAAAGAAGAGGCGTTATCGAATTGAGAATGTGTATGTTGCTGATCTGTAGGATCACATGCAAGATAACCTGCAGCATCTCGAGTAGCACAAACCCATTTTGGAAGCTGAGGAGCTGAAGGAGGATCCTGAGAAGGTGGGTGAGTATTGTCATCCTCGTTGTCATCATATAAAGAAGAAATATTTTCAGAAGTATAAGAGATAGAGAGAGATGGCACATCCGCCGAACTAGGCTCGTAGGTCGATAGATTTTCAGCAAACTTTATATTTCTTCTAATGATAACATTTTTGGATTTAGGTGAAAGAAGCCTATATCCTTTGACATCTTCAGAATATTCAACAAAAATACATTTTTCACTCTTAACTTCTAAGGCTTTATGTTTCTCATCGGGAATATGGGCCCATGCTTCGCTTCCAAAAACACAAAAGTGACCTACATCTGTTTAATTGAGCTACATGCTTCTTTTCGAGTGATATTCTTTAAAACCTTAGTACAAGTGAGATTTACTATGTAATTTGCCCAGTTAATTGCTTCTACCCAAAAATTAAGACTAAGTCCTTTAGATTGAAGCATACAATTAGCCATTTCCTTTAAGGTGTGTTTCTTCCTTTCAACCACGCCATTTTGTTGTGGAGTATATGGAACAATCTGTTGCATTTGAATTCCATTTTCAGTGCAAAAGTTTATGAATTTGTTGTTAAGATATTCCCTTCCATTATTAGATCTTAGCTTAAGAATTTGATGTCTAGATTTTTTCTCAACAAAGGCCTTAAAGGCCAAGAACATGTTAAATACTTCACTCTTGAGTTTTAAGAAGTATACCCAAGTGCATCTGGAGAAATCATCAATGAAAGTTAAGAAATACTTTTAGCAAGAGAATGAAAGAACTATAAGTGGACCACATAAATCACTATGCACAAGCTGTAAAGGGGCCTAAAGTGTGCAAAGAGGAACATTTTTGAAAACTATCATGATGATGTTTTCCGAGTACACATCTGGAACAAACACCATCTCTACAAGATACCACAGGAAGACCTGTCACCATATTTTCTTTACATAGATTTTGAAGGGAGAGATAGTTTAAGTGACCAAATCGCTCATGCCAAAGTTTACTCACCTCATCATTATGAGCAACAAATACCGAGGGAAGAGTTGATGACCAAAAGTTGTTAAACTTATATAACCTTGTAGAATCATAAACAATGCCAGTAGCTAAAATCTGTCTAGGATCTCTTAGGTCCTTAATTAGAACATCATGAGGTGAAAATTCAATGATTTTATCTTCACCTAAATGAGTTATCTGATATACAGATAGAAGGTTGCAGGATAAGGTTCGAACACATAATACATCATTAAATTGACCATTGTCTAGATGAGTAGTTCCAATCCATACAAAACTAAGAGATCTATCATCACCAAAATATATATTTTTGGTGTTACAATCATTTAAAGAAGAAAACATGGCTTTGTTTTTGGCCATGTGATAATAAGCTCCACAATCAATGATCCACTCATGAGAATGAGAAGAAGAAGATACATTTAGCACATAACTAGACCGAGATGCTTGACAGCCACATACAGAAAGAGATATTCCTGAAGATGAAGTTGAAGTTGAAGAATGCTCCAAATGGATGTTATGATTCTTCATTGCTGCTTCCAAAGCTTCCATCTTCTTAAATCATTTGGATTCTAAATGTCCATCTTGATTACAAAACTTGCAATGTCTATTAGTCTTCTTCCCTTTGTTTTTATTTGCCTTATCATTTTGTTGAATTGATTTTTCATTTTTTTGAGACTGAAAGTGCTTAGGACCCTTGTTTGTTTTAGGACCATTCTTTTCAGGATACTGCTTCTTAGGATTCTTTGAGCTTGGTTGCTGCTAGGCGGCTAAGGCTTTCTTAGAAAAGCTTCTAAGATTAATAAGACCAAGATGTAAGAGTTTTTCTTGTTATCTTATTAAAGAATCACAAAAGGCATCAAAAGAGGGGGACTTGTAGGCTTGTCCTTGAGAAATAAAGGCTTCTCTAGTAGAATGTAAGGTGGAAACAAACACATAGTAAGCTAGTCCCAACTTAGTAAGAATGGAATAGATAAGGATACCATCTTCTTTCTTAATCTTAACACCTTCCAAGAGAAGTCTAAGGGTCTTGAACTTGGACAAAAATATTCAATGGAAAAAAAAGTATTGGGATCCAATGTAAGAAACTCATTTTCTAGTTGATGGGCTCTAATTTCATTTTTAATTCCAAAAACTTTATTGAGTTGTTTCATTGCTTCATCAGGGGTATCAAGTTCTGCGATATGGAATCTAAGGTTTGGAGACATAGACATCCATATTAACCCACATGCTTGATCTTTATTATTTTCCCATTTGACTGCCTTATCTTCATCTTTAGGTTTAGACTGTTGGCCCGAGGCTATTCTATAAAGACCTTTACTTCTAAGTAAATCCTCCATGTAGGACACCCATTGGAAGTAGTTGGTGTTGTCAAGAATAACTTCGCATGAAATTTCCATTTTCATAGAAACTGAAGTTGTAGATGCTAAAACGAAGTGTTCCAATGGAAATATCTTGAAAAATTAGGGCGATTAAAAAAAAAGATCTCTAAAAATGGCTTCCGAATGAAGAAGTTATGGCTTTTGAAGGAAAGTTGTTGAAGATGCTGACGAAGTGTGAGAATGTGCGGAAGTGAATGATAATGTTATATTTAAACCCCCCCTCTCCACCACCCTCTTTCCAAACTTAATCTAATTATCTCACTCAAAAAAAAAAATTATGTGACCCACTTTTATAAATGAGTGAAAGTCACTTTTAAAATGGTACTTTATGAGCCACTCACTAAATTGTAACTTAAATAAAAGATAAAGGGACTTTAGAATTATAAATGACTCACTTTTCATAATGGGTGAGAATACTTTTACATAAAGTAACTTTAAAACATAAGTTACATGTGCTTTTTGAAAAAGTAACTCAACAGAAATAAAGACTTGAACCAGAGACCTCTATTCTCATAAAGTAACTTTGGACCAAGTGAGCTAGTTTAAAAGGTTAGTACTTTTTGGAAAATAGGAAGGGGTTTTTCTTCTTTTTTTTTTAAGTCACGGAAGCTTTAGAGTGTGTGCTTACTTGAAAAAACCCTTTTTGCCTACAAAACAAAAAAAACACACAACCCAACACGGACATGCAACAAAAAACAAACCTTATCCCTTGAAGTTATCTTTTGCCGAAAACTAAATATTTTGCTCAATGTTTCTGATTTTCTGAGATCACACTAAGGTGCAGTGGAAAAGAGCATACGCATGAGATAAATCCTTCCTTCCTGTTTCTAATTTGCTCAAATCGCACAGAGTTCCGAAGCAAAGAGCATGCATAGAAATGAAAGATCTAGATCCGGTAATAAAAAACACAGAGATACATAAACTGAAATAAACAGAGAGATGAATAACTAAAACTGCAAATAAAGACTGTATACCTCCATATCTTAAAAATGACATAGCTAGGGCTACTAGAAACTTTTTCGAGTGAAACAAAAGGGGTTCCTCTGAACAAATGATCCTAACATTGTAGAGAAGTCCTCTCGGCCCAAAAGGAGCCGGAACCAATAGATCTAGGAAATGACAGTTGGTTGCAGTTGTACCGACTTCAGATTTGGATCACCAATGGATGCAACCCTCAAATAGCTCTGATACCATGTAGGAATTTATAGGGTAAGTTCCCTAGATAGAACACCAAAGGACATTGTTCACAAACAGATCACAGATCAATACACCAGTATTCTTGACGTGGTTAAAACCTTCAAAGAGGCAAACAGTCCACGACCTGAGCCAACGCGGCTACTTCAGGCAATTTATTAATAAAAGAAAGAAAATTTACATAAACTTCTCTCATGAATGGTCACCTTACAAATTACCCTCCATGCTCTTTAAATAGAAATCATGGACCATCGAGTATTAAGCCATAGATCAAGTGTTGGTAATACCGAAGAGAGAATGAACTATCAGATCACTTCATATCTAGAACATATCATGAATGTCCGATTGTAAGTTAAAAAAGTACATAGTAAAGAAACACACTTTACCTAACTCTACACTAGACCAAGTTATACTTAACTATTTCCTATGTGTCGGAATATCCTAACATCTCAATTATTTTGGCTTAAGTTTTTTCATCTATATAATTATAAAGTTTAACGAAGATGGTCCTATTGTGGTGTAACAACAACCCCTCATTATTGTATATATGCTTAAAATAATGAGGAACTTTGAATTTTGAAATTTTGAAAAATATCCTCAAATTTGTTAATAAAACTTGAAGTGGTGAATAATGCCATTAAGATAGTCTATTTACACTCATTTTAATTTTAAAATGTTTTGGTAAAACCTCAAAATTAAATGCTTTGTCTCTTTTATTGTTCCTTATTGGGATATTGGGGTACCCATTCTTCAACATTATAAATTGAAACTTAGCATCCTAGTCCCATTACCCTTTTCCCTTAATAAACATGCATATTCACAATTTTTGTTTAAGACATTTTCATTATTAGATCTCTTGGATATTGAGTGTACTAAAACAAACCTTGAATTGATTCACTGATATCTGGTAGACCAATATCATAAGACTAATCACCACATAGGACCCATTGCTGACATGTTGTCATTACACATAACAATGTTGATATATCATGTGACACTTGTCACTTGAATTTAGTCTTTTTTAATATCTAAAAACACCTTTTTCACTTGACACATAGAATTTAACCATTAGTGCCATGTCATCCAACTCATATCAGATATCGTCTATCTATAATCTAATGTTATAACAAAGGTCAAACCTGATATCTCGTATATCAATATCGAGTCTTCTCATACTAATACTAGATTTTATATTCATGAAGCCTTAAACACATATGATTTTGGTAGACTAGTTTCATGTGTCTACATGTTACGTTAGACCTAAAAGTGGCAATGTTGACATCTCATGTGACACATGTCACCCTAATTTATGCCATTTGGACATTATAATAATTTCTTACATGACTCATGACATCCTATGTGTAGTACCATATCATAAACAAGCCATGTCACGTAGCCCATATCAAATATCAACATTTTGTAATGTAATTCTATAATAATCACCATCCTCCTCCTCCTCGACATCATCACATTGCCATCATCGCCATGAATGCCATCATCATCATCACTCACATCAACATCATCATCATCATTTCCATTATCATCATCATCACCATCATCACCACCATCATCATTATTATCATCCACCCCATCTTTGTATTCATCGCCATCATCATCACCATTGCCATCATCATCATCAACAACAACAACAACAACATCATCATCATCATCATCATCGTCATCATCATCCTTGTCATTGTCGTCATCACCATCATCATGAACATCATCAACATGACCACCATCATTGTCATAATCATCATAAACATCACCATCACCAACAACATCATCATCATCACCATCATCATCTTCGCCATCATCATCATCACCATCATTATTATCACCATCTTCATCATAAGCACCATGATGATTGCCATCGTCATTGCCACCACCACCACCATCATCATCATCACCACTGACATCATCATCATAATCATCATCATCATCGTTGTCGTCATCATCATCATCATCGTTGTTATCGTCGTCATCATCATTCTCGCCACCACCACCACCATCATCATCATCATTACCACCACCACCACCACCACCATTAGCATCATTGCCATCATCATTAGCGTCATCATTGCCATCATCATCCATGTCATTACTGCCATCACCATCATCATCAGCATCATCATTGCCATCATCATCCATGTCATTACTGCCATCACCATCATCATCATCATCATCATCATCAACGTCATCGTCATCATCATTTCCATCACCATCACCATCATCGTCGCCAACATCATCATCACCATCACCATCATCAACAATAGCAACAACTTTATCATCACCATCACCATCACCATCACCATCATATATTTTATTATTTTAAATAAAAATAATTTATATATTTTTCAATTCTTTTATTTCCAAATTCTTCTAATAACTCAACACATACAATTTTCCAAATTAAACATTTAAGACAATTTACCTTCTCACACAAATAAATTTAAACCATATATTTTATGATCTAAAATAATTGATCTCTAACACAACAATTTGACCCATATAATAAAAGTTTGGATATTAGTTTGAGATAATGAATACATCTAAGCCTAGGAAAGATCTATCACATGACAACATCACTTGAACAAAAAACAATATGAACTCAATAAAAACCTTGGAGGTAATAAATCTCAATCTTCTACTAGAATTTTTTAAAAATACTTATTGTTGACTGCCTCGAACTTTTCTAATCATTTTACTTTTTCATTTAAACTAACAAGCTTATAATATTGAATTTGACATTTCTTGGTCAATTATAGCTATTTGTCCAGTCCAATCTAATATAGTCGTTTTCCAGTCAAACCTAGCCGTTGGAAGATCTGCTATCCCTATTTAACATGTAGCCATGACTTGATTCTTCAACTTGTCTTGACGATGAGCCACACTCATTGCTTCGAAACGCGTCAACAAATGTATTATCATGTGATTTATGCCGATTTTTTTTCTCATAAAAATTGAATTTGACGATTAAGAAAGAACGCAAAAAATTTAAGTTATAACTTAAATTTTTTGATATTAATAAAATTTAAAAAGATTTAAATTATATCTTAAAATTTTTAGTATTAATAAAATTTAAACTATTTTAATATTGGGTAAATTGAACTTATTATTTTTTGATATTTAAAATCAAAATATATATTTATTTTTTTATATTAAATAGGGAAAAATTACATATAGACTTACATTATTATTTTTAAATATGGTTATATTAATTAATTTTTTTAATAATATCTTTTTATTTTAAATTTTAAAGTAATACTTAATATATTATAAGATTACATTATTTTTTTTAAATATGGTCCTATTTATACATATATATTAATTAATTTTTTTAAGAATATATATTTTTTATTTTAAATTTCAAAATACCTCGTTGCAATTCATTAGGAATAGAGTTAAATAGTTTTTGAATCAATCTTTTTCTAATTTCATTATTTCACTAATAAATCACGAGCCTATTTTTTTGTTATTACAATTTAATTAGAATTATTTTTTTCATTTTAAATTTCAAAATACCTCGTTGCAATTCATTAGGAATAGAGTCAAATAGTTTTTGAATCAATCTTTTTTCTAATTTCATTATTTCACTAATAAATCACAAGCCTATTTTTTTGTTATTACAATTTAATTATAATTATTTTATTTTTCAAAATTTTAGTATAATTAATTTTATTATTTTTAATATATTATAATTTAGGATTAATTTAATTAAAACTCCCTAAACTAAATTGTAAAATATATTTTAATTTAATAATAAAAAATGCATATTTGCAAAATTTTAAAAAATGTGCATCTTTTAAATTTTAAGATTCCCATTTTTAATGATAAATCTAAATAATAAAAATTTTAGTCAAATATATTTTCATACATCACACTATTTTATAACACGGAAAACAACAAGAATCTCAAAAATAATTGACAGTAAGAGGGAAAGTTGCACAACAACATAGTTATCTTTTTTTTTGGTAGTTATAAGTAAAAATGACTTCTACCATGGATTTTCTACTTGTTTTGATGGATATTAGCTATGGTGTTTTTTATTTGTTTACATAACATTAATCATTACACAATTCTTCAAGGTAAATAATGTTAAGCACTCGAGCGATGCCTTCATTATGTGTTGATTTTCCCTTACATTTATTGGTAGGGAAGTTTTTGTTAATAGGCATTGATTGAGTTTATGTGACAGTTTCTAAAAACATTGTCTTGGAATGAAAAAAGATGTGTTATATGATGTGAAAATTAATGTTGTGCAGTTTTTAATTAAGTTGAGTTTGTAATTTAATTGAACGATGTCTTGATTACGTATCAATTCACCCAAAAGACTTACATTTACTAGCAAGGAGATTTTTTTAATTGTAAGATTAAGCCTTAACTAATTTTTTAATATGTGTTAATCCATGACGTGGAAGGTTGATTGTGTTTATGAGACATTTTACAAAAACATTCTCGCGAAATAGAAATTTTTTTGTTTTAAATAACATGAAAATTAATGTTTTGCAATTTGTGTGGGATGGAAGTGTGCGACAAGGAGAATATGTGTTCAAGTGTGTAAGTGGGTGTATGATGGTTCTCCCACACATATTGCTCTTCCACAAATCGTTTATTCTAGACATCTAAAATTTAAAAGCTTACCACCCTCTCGAGTCAAGTTATGAAATTAGTTTTAAAATGTGAATTTAAAATTAGTTTTAAAGTTATGAGATTAGTTTTAAAATGAAAATTTATAGTGTAGCATGAAACAATAAAAAATTAATTTGTGGTTTCTTTTAAATTGAATTGAAACTATAGCAGAGTAGTGTTTTGTGGCATGAAAGCCTTGTTTAAATGCTTGTTAAAACTGTCATTCAATGTACGCTGAAGCAAATTTTTGTATGTGTTGGAAATTTTGGTTACTGAAATATGCTGTGATGGATACTAGTTGTATATCCCTTTGCACATTCTTTATTTTTTACAACCAGTATTCATTACACAATGTTTTAGAGTAAATGCTAGTAAGCAATAGAGCGATGTCCTGATTACAGGTTGATTCATCTAACCAACATCATAAATAATTAATCTGCATCACGAGAGGTTGATTGAGTTTATGTGGAATTTCTCCAAAACGTTGCCATGGAACAGGAAAATATATATGTCAAAAAACGTGAAAATTGATGTTTTCTTGTTTTAAATTAACCTGTGTTGGAAATAACTATTGTGGCAATTATAGTATGCAAAGTGATGACATATCATCCTAAATAAAAAAACATGGTAGTTGCAATACACAATTTATGGACGTTGTTCTCACAAAAAAAGTGACACATGACAATACAACACAATAGTCATGTGAGACATAGTGATTTTTTTCTCAATGTAAATTCATAATGTATCATCTAGAGTTGGTAGAGACTGAAACCTAACAAAATCCACAAGAATGGGATCTTTATGTCATTTAATGAAATCATTAGTGTTGATCCTTGTTTTATTAACACATTTCACTATTACAGGGGCTATACATAAGCATGTTATCCATATCATTTGTGCATGTCAATAGCTAGAAAAACTCATCATATAGCGCTAAGATCAGTGATTATAAATTATCAATAAATGTTTTGCATTATGTAGCAACGATGAATTCCCATCGTGGCACAACATTACTATTAATCCTTGCAATTAGAGCATTAATTTATGTACTTTAAGAGTTAACAAGGGTAATTAAGGGTAACCAACTAAATATTATAGCATAAAATATTTGTAATTACAACAGGTGCCATAGAAATTGTTAATAGAAATGAGTAGCAAAGCATATGAAAAAGGACAAATGTGTAGGATGGACATACATGGAAAAAGTGTATGGAGGCAGAAATGTTTGTGGAGGTGCGAGATTCTATTTTTTTTCTTTTTTAAACACGATATTTTGTATGTGGAAACACCTCTTGTTTCTGCAACTTGGTGTGATGGATACTGGCTGTAGAGCCCTCTACACCTTCTTGATTTCTTCACAACTAATTGATTACACAATGCTTCAAAGTAAACACCATTAAGCATTCAAACAATCTACTAATTACTGTGCATCCTTTTTCTATTAAAATGTGTCATTTCCACAATGGTTACAAATAAGGATCTTATCTATAGCATGTTTCCACATAAACAACTACAATAGCTCATCATAAATAACTGAAGTGGCATAGATTTGAGGTAATTTCATATTTATATGGAATTAACAGCCACATATGTTCAACGAAGAGTTCAATGTCAGACATATTTTGATATCTTAATGGAAAGTACTATGGAAATCTTAAGTGTTTGTATGAGAGTAGTGGTGAAATGATAATGTATTTAGGGCTTGAGTGAATGAAAATATATTGAATTTTTCTAATGGTTCTTATTTTTTCATGTTGTAGAGTTATTTCATTTCATTGTTTGTGCTACAAATTTCTTGCATTATTACCTTTTTAATGCCAAATATATCAAAAGATAGGCTAAATAAGCTCAAAAGTATAGAAGATACAGAGAGAAAACATGCTAATGCATCCTAATTTACCGTTATTGTTGTATTGAGAGAATTAGTTGGTGGTAAGAAGAAATTGTAACAGGTTCCTCTTGTCTAAATATTGTCCATGTCAAAATGAATGAGAGAACAGAAGAATAGGAAATATTGACTCTCGTTCGGAATCTAGAAGTGAAATGGGAGATGAAGCCTAAATATTCATGTTTCAACATTGTAGGAAGAAGCATTCAACAAAATACATCAAGGAATAAACCCATAATTTTTATGTCACCAAATGCCCAATTTCGTTACACATAAAGGCATGAAACCGCACGTTCAATTGACATCCTTGAGAAACTCATAGCTTATAGATGTACTATTTAAGACAAGAGAATTTAGTGTACTCTTCATCTTGTTTGCTCAGTCATCATCTTTTTGTGAATGAGGATGATAAATAAGCTAAGCGACCTCTGGAATGAATAGGAAAAGAAGCAAGTTATTGTAATTGTATTTTATTCAGTACTCAAAGCTAGCAGTAATAAAAGGTAACATATTAGAGAATGGGGTGACAAAAACTCTAAAATTTCTTTCAAGGAATATGTATGTGTAAAGTAAAAGAGTCAATCTCATACTTTTTCTTGCTTAGGTTGTGTATCTAATAAGTTAGCGTTTAAAGAGAAACAAGCGAATAAATGTACATATGAGCAAAAGTTTCAAAAGCAAGGGAATCATGGTGATTGCCTCATGAACATAGTCTTAAAAGACACCTCGAAATACTTGTATCTGATACAGTCACTATTTACAAAAAATAACATGGAATGTAATGAAGAATCAACTGAATCATGAGAAATGTAGTATGAATGTGAAGTATTGACATGACATTGTTCAACATCAAACAATTTCCAAATTTCATCAATTATTGCCTTTGGATCTTGGAAGATAATTATTTGTTATTTCTTGTAATTTTTCTAATTACATGTTCTAATTATTGCTTACTATTTTCAGTATCTAAATTTATGTGTAGTTTTCTTCCGGAGTTCTTGCATCCATGATTGTTTGAATCGACGTTTCAAGCCATCCACTGTGGCTCATCACCAGGATAGATCAGTAATTGTGTAAGATAGATCTCATTGGATAGAATAAATAGGGTTAAGACAGATCTCATTGGATAGAATAAATAGGATTTGGAGGAAGAATATTTTTTGTAGTCATTGCAACAGAGGTGGACATCAGAGAGCCACATGTTGGGAGCTCCATCGAGAGCATCGTATCAAGAAGGAAAAAATTCCTATGGAGGAACCACTTTGTAAAGTTGTTCAACCAGTGAAACAAATACAAAATTATGGTCCGTTCACTTTCTTGAGTAAGAGATGGTTCTTTTAGAGATAGTAACTTGTCATGGCTATATTTTTATATATCATATGTTGGAAAATTATTGTAAAAGTGATGATGCGTTTTCCATCACTTATGAAAATCATCATGGTGATGTTTTTGGCCTTTTTTTGATAGTTGGGGTATTGGTTTTTCTTATGATTCTAACGTTAATGTGACCAAAGAGTGTGTTACAAACTCTGGGCAAGTATGGGTTTTTCTTGGGTCATGTTTGGTCTTGTAAATGAAATTTATTGTGTAAATATTATACGACAGGTTTGCATAGGATGTAGGTCTCGTTTCATCACTTATGGCTCCAAAGAAAAAAGGTGAAAGAGAAGGAAGTGTGGCATGTCAGGGCACTTATTGTGCAGACAAGGGAGTACAACAGATTACAGGTTTTGTTCATGATTTTGGAGGACCAAAAGCTCCTCTGTGGTCAAGAATGATCCAAGTCGCTCAGAGATGAAAGGTGGCTTTAGAAAACATCAAAAGTCAATGTTCTTGGTTCGCAATAAAACTAGGATCATATTAAAGAGGTCATTGTCCTATTTCCAATGGCGTAGATGACATTGAAATCTAAGTATATATGATAAATTTATTGTAGTTTGATGTTTGTACCAGACAACAACAACAAAATTGTCAGAGTAAAAAGTAAACTAGAGGGATCCATGTGGCACTCCCATAGGCTATCACATGGCAGCCCAATCAACAGACCTGGTGGACCGCAACCTGTGATGTGGCAATATCACAAGTTGACACATGACATGTAGGTGATAGAAGAGCCATATGATGTGGTTTAATGAGAGGCTTCCACATGGCCCAATCACATGGTGCTACATGGCAGGTCAAAATAGGCCCAAGTGGCCTTGGAATGGTGCAAGCTACATTTTTATTTTATTCTCATGGTTTGGGGAGTGGTTACAATATGGTCATACATATACCATAAATTATATGGTTTAAAAACTATATTAAAACCAAAATTGGGCTTTAAAACCATATTAAAGTAAAATTGGGAGTACATGGGTTTTGAATCCAAAATCTCCCTAATAACAAGTAACTTAATATGACTATACCAACCATTGTGCCAACCACACACTTTGTCTTATTCAGCCTCACACTTTGATATATAATACCATTCAAATCGTTCAAAGGGAACCATGGAGAATACATTAGAGATGAGGGTGAAAGCAGGCCAATAAAGACATGAATCTCAAGAAGATTCTAGGAATATTGTTAGAGCATATGTTAAGAAAATATTTCAAAGAATATTCTCTATGAGAAATCTTTAAGATTCCCTTGGGGGAAATTTTTGGAGGTGGCAGAAATATGTCAAGTTTATATTCATTTGAACCAGTTTTTCACAAGGAACATGATGCCATGATTAGTTTCTTCATCTCATTAGCCAAATTTTAGTCAAACTGCAGAAGCTTTGAGGAATATTTGAGATTCCTAGGGAGTGAAGATTTAACCGAGTTATAAAGGGGTCGATTTTACAGTCATATTTCACATTTTTTCACAAGGAACATGATGGTGCATGCAGTTCCTTCATTGAAGTAGTTGATTTTCATGTTGTCCCTAGACTTGGAAGTATAAGATGCATTGTTGCCATGTCTTCATTTAATTTTTTCTAAGATGATGATTTGATTTTGAGATCCTTATTTTCCATTTTCTTGGAGGAACCTTGTATGTGACTTCATGTGAGAGTTTGTTATTTTTTCATGCTGAATGAGATATTTTTATGATTGAGAGTTCCTATAGAAGAGTATCTCGTGTAGAGACATGCCACTATAGTTAAGGGAGTCCTTACTTGTATTGAAAAATAACACATCATGTATTTATAATCGTCTTGCAACAATTAATAAATTAGCCTCCCCAATCTTGACATCGAGCCCAAAGAGGTAACCCACACTGGGTGAACTCCGTTATCACATTGTGTGTGTTTTGATTTGCTGGTTTTATATATGTTTCCTCTTTAAAGTATTCACATGTGGTTTTTTCATACTCCTTCACATGCAATTATGCTAACATCACATAAGTAAAATATCCTGGTTAATTGCGGTAGCTAAGAGAATATGGATCAAGTTTGGTATCAGAGCAGTCTTCTTGCTAATGTGAATTGTGACTTGGAATGATAACCAATGATTGAAAGTGCAACAAGAAAATAAAATGGAGGATCACAAAGATCTCTATGAGGCTTTCTATAGGATGGAAATCATGGTATATATAATGTATGCATATTATGAGATGAAAATTTCAAAAGAGGAACAAGAGAAAGAGAGAGCAGAGGATGATACTCCATCTCCATCATTGAGAGAATATTATTCTCCTTAATCTTCTTCTCATCTTTCAAATGAGGATATAAATCGAATACTTCAAGCAAAGTATGTTAGATTCAAGAGACTTCTACAAGAAGCAAAAGAGGAGAAGCAAAGACGCAACTTCAATTACAAGCCATAGAAGAGGCCTTGTAAAAGTGGAAGTGCAATGAAGGCTTAGTGAAGCCATCATCACCTACTTCTGAATCAATAATTAAGGTAAATAGTATTGATAGTTCTTCAATTTCATTTTCACTTGATGTTATTTTTTACGAAACCTTGAGGTACCCATTTCAGGCATTGACTTGAGACTCCTTACCAAGAGGGGATATAAATGAGGAGGACTTGGCGTTAATGGACAAGGAATGACTAATCCATTGGAGGTTGTACAGAGACCTCAATTTGGAGGGTTGGGATACATCGAAGCAGAGTGTTCGAAGGTAGCCAAATCTTGCCAACCATTGTATAAAACATCGAGGAAAGAGGATGATGGGAACATGTCACAATCATCCCATGACAGTGCACATTGTAGAGGAAGAGCTAAGGAGAGCTCCCATCACTAGGATTTCACCAAAGATGACCCAATGTGGTATAAAAAGTCTTGTTATACTAATATTCCTTTTGATTACAAGAAGATTGTTAATGATGAGAAGAAACCTTGGCATAGGAAGCCATGTATATTTTGTGGCTTGTATAACCTTTCTCTTGCAAAGTGTTGGAAAAGGATGGCAGCAAGAAAGAGGACGAGACACGAAAGGCCTTCTCCACATTAGGGAAGGAAGAAGGTTAAGCAGGTCTTGAGGAAGAAGAATCTTTGCAATCATTGCAATAAAGGTGGACATCAGAGAGCCACATGTTGGGAGCCCCATTTAGAGTAGCATCTCAAGAAGGAAAAAGTGGTTGTGCATGAACCTCTTGGTAAAGTTGTTCATAAAAAAGATGACCTATTTACTTTGTTGAGTGAGATATGGTTATTTTAGAGATAGTAGCTTGTCATGGGCATATTTTTGTAAATCATATGTTGCAAAATGATTGTAAAAGTGATGATCTATTTTCCATAACTTACGAAAAGAAACATGTAGATGTTTTTAGCCTTTTGTTGATATTTGAGGTATTGGTTTTTCTTACGATTCTGATGTAAACTTGACCAATGAGTGTGTTATAAACTCTTGGAAAGTATGAGGTTTTTCTTGAGTCATGTTTGGTGTTGTAAATGAACATGTATTTTGTAAAGATTGTACTACAGGTTTACATAGGATGCAGGTGTAGGTTCATCACTTATGGCTCCTAAGAACGAAGGTGAAGGAGAAGGAAGTGTTGCGTGTAAGGGAACTTGTTGCACAGACAATGGAGTACAACAAATTGCATATTTTTTTCATTATTTTGGAGGACCAAAAGCTACTCATTGGGGTGGAATGATCCAAGTGTCTTTGGAAAAGCTCAAAAATCAAAGTCCTTGGATTGAATTGAAACTAGGATCAGACCGAAGAGCTTGTCACAATTTTTTCAATGGCGTAGATAACACTGAAATTCAAGTTTTCATGAGAAACTTATTGTAGTTTGAAGTTTTTACCAAAAAAAACAATTCAAAGTCAAAATACAACTAGATGGTGACATGGTGCACTTGTCGTAGCCCAATCAGTAAACCAGGTGGACCACAATAGGTGATGTGGCAATATCACAACTCAACACATGGCTTGTAGGTGACAAAAGTTGCATTTGATGTGGACTAGTGAGAGCCTCCCACATGGCCCAATCACATGGTGCCACATGACACCTAAAATTAGGTCCAAGTGGCCTTGGAATGGTGCAACCTACACTTTTATCATATTCTCATGGTTTGGAGAGTCGTTACAATATGGTCATACGTATACCATATATTATATGGTTTGAAAATTATATTAAAAAATAAAATCAGCTTTAAAGCCATATTAAAGAAAAACTCAGAGTGTATGGTTTTTGAACCAAAAACGCCCTAACAACAAGTAAGTTAATATGACTATACCAACTATTCTACCAACCACATTCTTTGCCTTATTCACCCTCACACTTTGTTATAAAATTCCATTCAAGTGGTTCAAAGGGAACCATGGAGAATACATGAGAGATGAGAGTGAAAGCAGGCCAATAAAGACATGAATCTCTAAAGATTCTAGGAATATTGTTAGAGTATATGTTAGGTAATATTTCAAATAATATTCTCTATGAGGAATCTTTAGGATTCTCTACGGGGGGATTTTGAAGGTGTCATAAATATGTTGATTGTATACTCATTTGAACCAGTTTTTCACAAGGAACACAATGGCATTACCAATTTATTCATTTAAGTAGAAAACTTTTAGTTAAATCATATAAGAGAACCTTTGAGGAAACTTTGAGATTCCTGGGGAGACCCAATTTGACCGACTTAGAAAGGGGTCGAGTTTACAGTCATCTTTCACGATTTTTTGCAAGTAATGTGATGGTGCACGCAATTCCTTCCTCCGAGTTGTTGATTTTTAGGCTCTCCCCAGACTTGGAGGTATAAGGTGCATTGTTACCATGTCTTCATCTGTTATGTAACCAACTCACAAAATAGAAGAAGAGATAGATAAACGACTTCAAAATAAGCCTCTCTGAGGGGGAAACCTCATTTACATTACACAAATGAATAATTCTTGGATGATAAAAGTGAAAAAACTCCTTTCTATATATAGGAGTCTAAGGGGTCACAATATAGTTAGAGCATGTTTGCTTGAGGGGTCCTGACCCAGGTTCAACGTTAATTAGCCAAGAAAATCCCTACACTACTAGCCCTTTGAGCATCAATCCATAGAGTGCGGACTGAAGTCTCACCGAAGCAGTATGGGGGGATGCAGGAACTAAGTTTCCGCATCCTGAGATGGTAGTGATGTCACTTTATACTCGAACCCTTCCTTCACGTATATCGATAAGCCTTTTAGGGCTTATTGATATACGTCCCTTAGTCGTCCTCTAAACTTCCGCGAAGGTCTACAACTATCTTTCACGTACCCTAAATAGGTGATTCAGACACTTATGTGCCTCTGTAATTACTCTTACTGTTGTTTTTACCTAGATTAGCTTAAGTAGTGGATAACTTCAACATGCATTATGATTATCTTCATGTAAACAAATATTCCTACTTGCATTCATAGAACAAAGTAAAACACATAGATTTGCGCACCAATACAACATTAAATCATAAAACCAATATTCAACATAACATAATCGCATGCATGGATAACATAAGTAAAATAGATCATACACAAATAATTCCAGAATAATTATGTTTATTGATGTTTAGATCTCCTTTACAGACTCTAACTACCTTTCCCACATAGCTGTAGGGGTCCGCACACTTAGCTGCGGACTTCTACCATATGCCTCTTCGCACATAGTTGCAGAGCCTCTTTCCTACACTAAGACTCTTCTTTCCTAGCTCTCACAGACCCATTACATCAATGACTCTTCAAAATCTTCTCTAAACTAAAATTGCTTTAGACTCTTCTAAGACTTCCCTTTTTATACAATCCCATGGTTCGCGGACCAAGGGTGGATCTCATAAAGCCGACGTAAGTTACATAAAATAGGGGCGGAAACCCTTGATGACTCTTTACATCTTTGTGCTCTAAAACCATAAAATGCAGAGACTTTACATTCTTTATACAAAACTTGGGCCTTCAACCCCAAAAATGACTCTAGGGGACCCGTTCCAGATAGGCCCCCAACACAAATATGGTGACTTGCCCCTAAGTCACTCTGTTGACACAGAGATCTTGTCACGAAAACCTCCCATCTCCACCTGTACTACTACAACCTCGGCGGTACACTACGTCACCACCTGCTTAACCTGCTCGACCAGTTGCTCCATTGCTAGTCCTGTGCTATCGGCCTGTATTTTTTGTTGTGTTTCCTATAGACTAGCCAATTTTCCTTTAATGGTGGCCATGAGCACATATGCTTCATCTAGCCAATTCCCTAGTCTAACCTTCAGTACTGCCTCCTTGCGCTGTTTTGCGTCCACATGTTCCTTCAATGCCTTTGCTTCCTACAGCTTCACCAACCTCTACATGATAGCGACGGTGCTTGCCGTCGCTTTGACCTCTCTATATCTCCATTGTAGTTCCCTTGGCTCTGTTTCTAGCCACTACATGTTGGGATCTTCCTGTAGACTGGTAACTACTTCGAGCGACTGCTCGAAGAGAAAATTGCACTCCTTCACTGCGACATCCACTGCGACAACTGCATCCTTGATAGTTGCCTCGTGCTGCTCTTTGTCTTGTAGTGGAGTCGAAGGCTAGTCCCTCAACTCGATCTATATTATCTTAAGGTTCAGCTCAAACTAAACCTTAGCTAGCTCTATCCTTATGTCACGCACACCTGTAGTGAGCTTCCAAATTGTTGCATCGATCGATGCATCTTTTGGGATATTCAACTCTGGAACAGTTTTGCAGGCCTCAGCTACCACAATTTTGGTGTGCTCATTCTTTTCTGGGATATTTTTAAGGAGATCAATTGTGGAATTCTTTTCTACGAACATCTGGGTATTGTTGACCTTCTACTCGCTAATCACTCGACGCACACTGCTCTCTAGTCCGAAGTTACACGATCACACCGTCTTGTAGGGTGTGAAGGGCTTCACTTAGAAGCATGGCCAAGTTCAACCCAACCTTCTTGAGAGCATTAACGGTGGCCTTGTCAGCTTCCACTTCTGTAGTCAATGCTATGTACGATAGCATGATGGCCCAGGGATCAAAGGAGCGACCAGCTCTGCTACTTCTAACATCCTAGGCACCAAGCTAGTTAATGTCACACTACTATGTCTCACACTAGTCTACACTTGAGTGGCATGGATGTGTATCTCGCACAAACCCATCTAAATGGCGACCAAGGCTTGATTTTGTTGCTACTCAAACTATTTTAGAAGTTCCACAAATGCGTCCCTCACTATGTCCTTGATATCATTCAGATCATCTTTATTCAAAGTGATTGGGTCAAGAGATTATTTGATGGCCTTGGACTTCTTCCATGGCCCTACCATTTCTTGCTCCCTAGTGCACTTAACCCAGAATGGAGTAGTCTCCAGGTCTGCACCTCCCTGTCCTGATTGTTGTTCTTCTTCCTCTGTCTGCGACGAAGGAGACTTCGGACTTTTGTCAGAGTCACACTCTTCCTCTTCTTCTTCCTCCTCTGTCTGCTTCTTAGTAATGCACTCTACTTTAGCTTTGTATTCGACCTCCTTTTTCCTTCTGTCGGCCAACTGTTGCATCTTTAGTTAAGCCTCTTCCTTCTTCTACTTCGCGGCAGACTTACTAGACCCAGATGACAATTTTGAGGTCGTGCGCCACTCTGATGGCCAACTCTCTAGGACTGCTGTGATTGCATCGTCTGTTGCCAGGTATGAAAGATCATACCATTTTTTCTCGGGGTCCTTCCACGCCTAGATGGAAACACAGTGGAAGTCTACTTTGAACTCCACATATCCTAACAACTTCTCAAAGATGGTTGGGGATAGCCTCAGCTTGTAGTTTATCATGGCGCCGATTATTTCCTTCAAAGACACCCAGAATATTTTAGCGTCCTTGACCCTCGCGGCATCCTTGGTGGCCCAGAGCGAAGCGAACTTCACTGTTTCTAGTAGATCTGACACGACTGGAGGAAACTTGCTATCCTCCGGTAATTCCCATGCAACCAACACAATTGAGAGTAAAAGCCATGTGTAATGGAAGGTCTTACCCTCGTCTTGTGCTTCTCTACAATTCATGAGGAATTCACTGCAGAGGTAGCGTGCCCAATAAAATTTTATGCCCTCCATGCGCGGGGCTGCTAATGACACAACAGGTGCCGACACTTCATCTATGCGACATTTCCTCATTATTTTCCCAGCCAAAATTTGGGTGCTGACCTTAACCACGGGGTTGGTTATGCTATAAATTGAGTAGCTGCATGGTTTCTTGGCGAGCTTGAATTTTTCCTTCATTCTCATAGCGAGGTTGCGCTCACCCGTCTTTCCACCAAATGCCATGGCCGGATTCAACCCTGAATGCGATAGTAATGTGACTCTATGGATCAACATATTTGTGATGGGTATCAATTCTCCTAACCACAGACACCCATTGTACACTAGGAATATCAATTGTTTGATCACCATCAAGGTGATGGTCGTGCATTGGTAATGCGGCACCCATAGAAAGTTTAATAGTCCTGCCTTGTCCACCCCTTTAATCCATAGCCGCAACTCCAGTGTGGTGACACCAGAATCTTTATAAAACACACAGGTCATAAAGGTATCAATTGCAAATTGAGGGAAATCGCTCTGTGTCTGCCAAGTCCCAATCCTCCAACTTAAGAGTGGGAATGTGCATCAAGCACAACCCTTCAACTGTGATCTGGTCTGCCAACAACGAGGTATTTAGCATAGATTTCCCTGCATCTAGGTCCTTTGAGACCATCACCTTACCCTGGCACGGAGGGATATACTCGGGTAGCTTTGAGATATGGTCGACACCCTCAATTTCGATGTCCTCTGTGCTCATATCCTTATCTTCAGCACCCTCCTCAGATTCTAAGTCTGCCACCTTGCCTTTCTCCTACATTATGGGATTTTCCTTCTGGTGCTTTCTTGGCAACTCACACACTCATTGTGTTGCTTTCTACTTATCCTTCTTTGTCTTATGACCCTTTTTGGGTGGTGTAGGCCTCGGCTTGGGTGACCTATGCGATTTTTGTACTTCAAAAGGGCACTTCTACACTTGCAATCTCATGGGCAACTCCCTCAGATGCCATTGAGCTTCCAGTGCTTATGGTTTAAATGGGCACCGACATGAGTCTAGTAAGAAGCTCATGGGTTGCTGTAGGAAACTTGTCTAATACTAAACTAGCCACCAAATCCTTGAAATTCTGAAGGTTCATGTGTGCCTGATAGCTCAAAACCTCAATTCTCATAATGAAATGTGTTTTTCGTTGGGAAGCCATATGTAATCTATAGGTGAATTAAAATTTGAATCCGACCATTCCCTCCAAACTCTGCTCATAAATGCAAGATTGGCGGCGGATTTTCAAAGATCTCGCTCTTAAATTCCAACTTAAATGCTACCCCCCCAATCCACTTAGCCATTTTCCCACTATCAACTCATGAACAGTGACCATGATGGTCACTTTCTGGCTGCCCTGTGTAGTATCTCCTTCTATAGCACAACTCCCTTCACGCTTCTGTCGATACTATGAAATTCCTCCCTTCCACGTAGTCTCCCAGTCACACAGCTCTACAACCCAGGCAGTGTAGTTTATAGTCCCATGCCTCCTTCCAGCTATCTAGAGCGCTAAGACTGTGGCTCCACCATATAGTCATCTGGCCGGATCCCCGGTGTATGGCTTCTGTTGGCTGCCATTCACCTGAAATGGCTCTCCATTCAACTTCACCAGCTGAACTTCTCCACCATTGATAATCTCCTTAACGACATAGGGCCCTAGCCAATGCATCCAAAATTTTCCTAGAAATTTATCAAACTTGTTGTCATATAATAATACGAAATCTTTTACCTTGAAGGTGCGCATTTTGATGTTCTGATCGTGCCATGCATTTTCACGCTCCTTTTGCACTTGTTGATGGAATCCAACCAAAAATCTATCCTCTTCCAGCTCTACCAGCTGCGTGAGACTTTCCTCTAGGGCTCCATAATCCGCCATTCCTGTGGATGCTGCTATATGTAGACTAGGTACAATGTACTCCATTGGCATCACAACTTCTATGCCATAAACCAGTCTGAAAGGCGTTTGTCAAGTCAAATTTTTGCAAGTCGTTCTATAAGCCCATAGAACCACGTGTACACTCATATCCTAGTAATTTCTTTGTGCATTGCAGAACTTCATTAGCGCGTTCTCCAATATCTTATTAAATTCTTCAATATTCCCATTAGCCTATGGGTGATATGGCGTACTCTTATGATGATAAACTTGGAATTCCTCTGTCAGCATGTTGATCGTCTCATTAAGGAAATGCATACCGCGATTGCTTATCAAAATCTTTGGGTAACCAAATCTAGTCATTACATACTCAAAGATGAACTTTGTTTCTATTTCCCCTGTACTATCCTTCACAAGATACTCCTCTACCCATCTGGTCAAATATTCAGTCGCAGTGATGTATACCATGCACCGGTCTTCTTTCCTGGAGGCTAAATTGGTCTTACAATTTCAATTGCCCACTTTTCGAATAGCTTTAATGACATATGTGGATTCAAATTCATCTCCTCCCTTTGCGATGGCTTTCCCATCCTTTGACATCCATCACATGCCTTACAATAAGCCTTAAAGTCCTTATGAAGCATTGACCAACATAACCCAATGCATAAAATATTCTGCATTGTAGCTTTTCCTACATAATGTCCTCCCGCGGTTCATCCATGAGCTTCAGCAAGGATGTTGTTTCATTCAAAGTCAGGTACATAATGTCGCAGAATTTCATCCGTGACAATTTTACATAAATGCCCCACAAGGACAGAAAAGTTTGTTGCACACACTACTAACTCCTTCTTTTGTTGACCAGTATACCCTTCTGGAGCCATCCCCATTGTCAATAAGTGTATGATATCTTCAAAGTAATTTTCTGCAACGTGTATTACAAAGAGTTGTGCATCAGGCAACCCTTCTTCCAAATTAGTAGGCTCCTCTCTTGTTTCAATGCATGATAGATGATCGGGTCCTACATTCAGTCGTCCTGGCTTTACAATAACTTCGAAGTCATATTCCTAAAATAGTAGCAGCCATCTGCATATCTTCCCACCAACAAAGGCTTCTTAACCAGGTACTTTAATGAAGAATGGTCTATATACATCTTGAAGTGTCTATCTAATAATTAATTTCTGAACTTCTAAAGCGTGTACACCATATTCAATCCTTCGCGCTTTTTCGTTGAATATTTCTTCTCATCTTTTGACAATTTTCTACTTGCAAATGCTATAGAGTGATCCAGCTCTCCCTGGGCGGCTTGTGCTAGTACTACCCCGAGCGTAATACATGACGTGCCCACATGCACATGAAATTCTTTCTTCCAATCTGGAAATACTAAGATCGGCGTGGTGGCCATCTTTTCCTTCAACACATCTAAGATTTGCTGAAACTATTCATTCCAATAGAACGTAGCATCCTTCTTTAGCAGCTTCTCCATTGGCACGGTAATTTGAGCGTAGCTTTTGATGCACTTTCTATAGTATCCTATATGCCCCAATGTTGCATGCAACTATTTCACACTTCTTGGTGCCTCCAAATTAATTATAACTGCGATCTTAGCAGGATCTTGTTGGCATTATGATACAGGTGTTGTCCTTGATGGAAACTCACTCAGATGAAAGCTCACAGTGCAATAGGTCAAAGAATTATAGATCAGACTACAAAGAATGAAGAAAGAGAGTTATATGCAGGTTCACCTTGTCCAAGCTGTGTATACACACAGGTTTATTGAACAAAAGGAGCGTATATGTACACATGCAATTTCACAGAAGGAAGAGCACGTATATCTTGGAAAAACAAAGTTTTTGGTCCAAGGTAATTGGTTTGAGGCATTTGGTCCAAGGTATTTGGTCCAAGGTATAGGTCCTAAGTAGTTTTGGTCCATGGTATTGAGAAACACCTAAAACCATATAAGGAGGAGAGGATCATTAGACCAAGTGTGCAAGTATTTTGAATATCTTATGAGGTGTTGGATCATATATGCAGATTAATGAGCTTCTGATGGTTTTCTTGATCTAATATAAGGAGGCACCTATATGGCTGATGAAGGTTAATGGACCAGAATTATAAATGCTAAAAAGTATTATCATTATGTGGCTTGAGCTTGAACAGTCTAGATCTGAATACTGACATGTGTTTTATTCTATAAATATGATGATCTGGGTATGACTAAAGTCTGGAATAGTTGTGATGTTTTGAGTTAGAATTTATAGATCTATACACAGGTTCTCTTTAGTAAAAGAGCATATACATACTGATTCAACATATCAAAGTAGCGTATACATCATAAACTTGAATTTGTAGATCTATACGCTGGTTCCTTTTGGTAAAAGTGCGTATACACGCTGGTTCGACACATGGAAGTAGTGTATACCTTATGAAGTATGATTTTTAAGAGTTTTTGGTTCTACTTTGGATTTTGGTGATTGTATTCTAGTGATAGTGTTCTAATTGATCAGATTGATTGATTTTGATTTGCTACAGTGATGATGGGTTGTCAAGTAATTGATTGATTCAGTTATGGTTGATTCATAAAGTGATGATTGAGTTTCAGTGATTGGTTAATGCAGATGTATTTAATGGTTCTATTGCAGTTATGATTTTCTGAGTTTGAATGTTGTTGAAGGGTATAGTATGAAAATTTGATGAAAGGTGGCCTTAATATTGTGGTGTTGTGTTCCAGGAGTATCTAGTCTGAAATTCATGAAACGTAGTCCTTGGTGGAAGAATGGAGTTTTTTGTAGGCTGGCACCTGCGTACTAGTAAACATATTGGCTAGTACAAGAGGTAGGGTGTTGTAGCTTCCTTTTAGTAGTAGCTAGAGAATGAGAGAAGGTTGTAGCCTTCTGCATGTGGGTGCCTGCGTACTAGTATGAGTCTGCACCAATACAATATTGTAAGCAGATTTTCTTATTAATAAGAGAAGACAGAGATGACAACAACAGGTGGTTTTTACCCACATTGGGTTTCCACCTTATATCTTGGTGTTCATGTGTGTTTCTTGTGTGTGATGCTTTATTATGCTTTTACTACACTATCTAATAAATCTATGATATACTGGTTTAAGATCAATACATGATATATTGTCTAAATCAAAAGTTCTCTGCATATACACTGGTTACTTTAAGTACAGTCATGTGTACATGCTAGTTCGCTTCACTGAAGTAGCGTATATAAATCTATTTGGGAAATAAAATTTTAGATCTGATAATAATGATTCACCCCCCTCTCAATATTATTTCCAACAATTGGTATTAGAGCAGGTCCTTCAATGAATCTTGATCGCTTGAAGGGATATCCGTCATCATGAGTAATCAAGAAAGCGCGAGATCCATCAGACCACAAATATTTGATGGGAGAAACTTTGTTTATTGGAAAATAATAACCACAATTTATCTACAATCACTTGGAACTGATGTTTGGGAATTTGTGGAAGGAGGATATACATTTTCAATAGCAATTCCTACAGATACAGCAGGTAAAAATCAATATGAAACCAATGCCAGAGCTGTCAATACTTTATTGCGAGGTCTGTCACAATTAGTGTTTGTCAAAGTCATGCAACTCAAATCGGCCAAAGAAATATGGGACAAAATCGTTCTGAGCTATGAAGGGGACTCTCAGGTAAAATGTGCTAAGCTTCAAACTCTCAGAATTTAGTATGAAACTCTTAAGATGCATAGTGATGAAAGCATAGCTAGTTACTTCCTACGTATAGATGAGGTTGTCAATTGTATGAAGAATCTGGGTGAAGAAATTAAGGAAATTACCTTAGTTGAGAAAGTTTTGAGATCCTTGTTTGCTAAATTTGAATCCAAAGTGTCTGCCATAGAAGAAAAACAGGATCTGAAGAATATCACTATGACGCAGCTTCACAGAATCTTAAATACCTTTGAGATGAGAAAAGGAGGACCATCATATATGAGAGAAGCACATTCAAAGCTTTAACAAAAGGAAAGGAAGAACACAATGAATCAGGACATATTTAAGAAGAAGAAGATGAGGTAAACTTTGTCAAAAAGCTTCAACAAGGTTCTGGAAGATTTAGAGGTAAGTTACCCCTCAAATGATTTTCTTGTGGCAAGAGTCGGTCATTATGCTGCCAGATGTCCTCATAAAGATAAAATTGAAAAAGGAAAGGAATATGCAAAAGGGAATAGAAAACAAGTTCTGAATAAAAGGAGTTACTATACTCATGAAGATAGTGATGGTTTATCTAATAGTAATGAAGATGAAATTGGACAAGATTACAAACTTCTCATGGCTTATGATGATGATAATTTTTGGGATGCTTTAGAAGAGGAACACCTTCATGAAGAAATATCTAAATTCAAAATCTATTTAGAAGAAAAGAATATGATTATAGATACCTTAACATACCAACTTGTTGAAAAAGAAAAACACAATGAAAAACTAGAATGTGAAATTGTGGGTATCTTGAGAAAATGAAATATCTCAATCTTATATTTGCTAAAGGATTAGAAACTTTAAATGAAATTATAAAAGTCCAGTGTTCTCCTCTGATAAAGATAGGTCTTGGATATACTAAAGAAGCATCTCAATCACAGAAGCCGTCAACCTCCACCAAAAGCTACCTTGATGCAGCAAAGACCAGTGAACAGTATGACAATCGTCAGCAAAGGCATAAAGAAGATCACTGGGTAAATCAGACTCAATTTACTCGAAGGATGAATCGAATCCACAACCAACCTCAGGTAAATCACACTCGATTTGCTCCAAATATGAATATCAATAGAAACTACAATCACTAGGTCATTAGATTCGATAGTCGCAGGAACTTCATTAATGGGAAATGTTTTTCATGTCATAATTTTGGACACAAAGCTACTCAATGTGTTGCTTACAAAACCATCATCACTAGAGAAGCACAAAATCAAAGGAATGTAACAGGGATCAAGAAAAGTTCCTATAATAGCTTTTCTCTTCTTGAAAATGAAATAGAATGTTCAATCTGTAACAACTTTGGTCATGAAGAATCTGAATGCAGGAGAAAATTTCGGAAAGCATCTCCAAAGGAGCAAACTCCATTAAATCCCAAGATATGGAGAAGGAAAGAATCCCAAACAAAAAAATGTGGTATAGCCTTGTATGCAGAAGGACAAGAAAATCAGTGGTACATCGACAGTGGATGCTCGAAACACATGACAGGTGACAAAGAAAAACTTCACTCATATAATGCCTTAGAAAATAAAAAGAATGTCTCATTTGGAAATGACACTCTTGTTGTCATAAAAGGTAAAGGCTCTGTTTTCTTGAAAGAAAAGGTTAATGCTGGAAATGTTACATATGTAGATGGTTTAAAGCATAACCTGTTGAGTGTCAGTCAAATGTGTGATCAAGGAAATGAAGTGGTGTTTTGATCAAACAGATGTGTTGTTCCTAGCTTGATACAGAAGAGACCGTGATCAAAGTTACAAGAACTCCAAACAACTTATACATACTCAAGGGAGGACAACAACAATGCTATCTAAACAAAAATGATGAAAAATGGTTATGGCATAGAAGATTGGGACATCTAAGCTTTTCTCAAATAAGCAAAGCTTGCATATTCAAGGTTTTTCATGATCTTCCAGATATCAACATCCTTGAACTAGTAAGCCTCTTGAACTTGTCCATACTGATTTATGTGGAACATCAAGGAAAAACTCACCTCGTGGAGAAGAATACTTTATTTTTTTCATTGATGACTTTTCCAAAATGTGTTGGATATGTCTTCTAAAGCATAAATATGAAGCATTCGAAAAGTTCCAAGCCTTCAAAGCTTTGGCTTAAAATGAATCAGATCAAAAAATCAAATGCCTCAGATCTGATCGAGGAGGGGAATTTACGTCGGATGAATTCTTTGAATTTTATGGAATAAAAAGGCTTCACCTCAAGGACTCATTAGCAAAATGGAGTGGTAGAAATAATGAATAGAATTGTTCAACAAATGGTTCGAGCTATGCTATATGAATCTAGAACTCCTGCAACCTTCTGGGGTGAAGCTGCATTCGCTTCTGTAACTATTCTCAACCAAGAAAATGTTCGGTAAATAGCACTCAAACTCCACATGAACTTTGGTATGGTAAGACGCCTACTATAAAATACTTTAAATTTTATGGAAGCAAATGTTATATCAAAAGGACTAATGAAAAACTTGGTAAGTTTGAGCCCAGAGCAAATGAAGGTATTCTTCTTGGTTACTCTTCCCAAAGTAAAGGATATAATGTTTATAATAAAAGACTTGGGAAAATTGTTGAAAGTATTGATGTTGTAGTTGATGAAGCATGCAAAAATCCAAAACAGATAAAAGCAGAAGATTATAGAAATGAAGAATATGGGGATTATTTTCCCACATCAAATAACAATGACATTGAGGAAGAAAGCAATGAATCACCAGAAGAAGAGATAACGATATAAGAAAAGACTTCGTCCAGGTAAGTTCAGAAAAATCATCCAGAAGCTCAAATTTTAGGGGAAAAAGAGGTAGGTGTACAAACAATAAGAACTATTACAGAGACCTCAAGCTATCTAGCATTACTATCCTCCACCAAACCTAAAAATGTAAATGAAGCATGCAAATATGAATGTTGGGTCAAGGCCATGAATGAACAACTTGAGCGAATTGAAAAGAATAATACTTGGGAATTAGTTCGTAGACCTCATGATAAAAATATTATAGGAACTAAATGGATATTAAAAAACAAGTTGAATGAAAATGGAGAAGACATTAGAAACAAGGCCAAACTTGTTTGTAAAGGGTATGCTCAACAAGAAGGTATAGATTTTCAAGAAAATTTTGCACCTGTTGCTAGACTTGAAGCCATAAGGATGTTTCTTGCTCTTTCTAGCTTTTAGAAATTCAAAGTATACCAAATGGATGTAAAATCTACTTTCCTTAATGGAGATTTAGAAGAAGAAGTTTATATTGAACAACTAGAAGGGTTCATTCTTGGAAATGATGAAAAACTTGTATGCAGACTCAAAAAGGCTCTCTATGGTCTGAAACAGTCTCCAAGGGCTTGGTATTACCGCCTTGACAAATATCTACACCATCAAGGTTTTTCAAAAGGTTCAACAGATAGCAATCTATATACAAAGATTGAAACTGATAAATTTCTAATTATTGTTGTTTATGTTGATGATATCATTTTTGGTAGCAATGAAGAATCCATGAGTCAGAATTTTGCTTCAGTAATGCAGCAAGAATTTGAAATTTCCTTACTTGGTGAACTTACCTATTTTCTTGGTCTACAAGTTCAACAAAATAAAGATGGTATTTTTCTTTCACAAACCAGATATCTCAAACATATCTTGAAAGGTACGGAATGGAAGATTCTAAACCTGTATGTACCCCAATGGTAAAAGGGCGCAGTCTCAGCTCAAATGATGAATTAGTAGCAGTACATCAACCAACTTACATATCCATGATTGGCAGTCTACTTTATCTAATAGGTACCCGACCTGACATCATGCATGCGGTAGGAATAGTTGGAAGATTCCAAGAAAATCCAAATGAATCACACCTTCAGGCAATCAAAATAATTTTCAAATATCTTCAAGGAACTTAAAACATTGGTTTATGGTATCCTAGAGATACAGATCTTGCTCTTCATGCATATACAGATGCAGATTGGGCAAGAAGTGTTGATGACGAAAATAGCACTAGTGGTGGTGTAGTCTATATGGGTTCCAGGTTAGTTTCTTGGTTCAACAAGAAACAAATTTCAATTGCATTATCTACAGTTGAAGACGAATATGTGGTTGATGCATCTTGCTGCACACAACTACTTTGGATGATGCAAAACATGCAAGACATTCTGATCACATATACTCCACCCATCTCCATTCTATGTGATAATACAAGTGCCATCAATATTTCAAAGAATCTAGTCATGCACTCTAAGACCAAGCACATACCCATCAAATACCATTTTATACGTGAACAAGTGCTTGAAGAAAATGTCAAATTGGAGTATGTTCCCTCCAATGAACAGGTTGTTGATATATTCACTAAACCATTGCCCAGAGAGACATTTGAATATCTCAGACAAAAGCTAGGAGTAGTTATTGCATCATCCTGCTGTTAAATCCAATTTTTCAGAGAAAGGTTATTATATGTGTGTTTCATGAATTATAGTCGCGTACACATGCAAGTTTCTCTGGATCAAGGAGTGTATATGTTTTTCAGAGAAGAAAAATAGTGGGGCAGGATCTGATATGGGTGCTCTAACTGATATTGATGATTAATGTCTATCAATATCCTTTGTTCATTAATTTTTATCTGACTGACAAATATGCCTTGATCATTGACCTGTTACACAGTAACACAGGTTTAGGGGGGAGCATTATCCTTCACGTACATTCAACATTGTTGGCATTATGGTTGCTGAGTTCAGCTATGGTTTCAGATATTTATACCATTTGTTACTTAAGTCATGTAAAAGTCTAGGGTGTGATATGTCTTCTCATACATTTGAATGAGTCCTCTTGGACAAATGATGTAATTCGTATCCCCAATCTACATGGGATGGATGATGTAATATTTATTGTTTCTTTCATGTATAAACAATTGGTATATCCCCACTTGGTTGGGTGGATGAGTCAAGTTTGGTATATCCCCACTTGGTCGGGAGATGGATGTATGTATGAGTCATTGGTCATAGGAAGGTCATCCTCGCATAGTTGAATTATAGAGTCAAGTTATTCATTTATAAAATATTTTTGTAGACTCTGCTTGTGCTCAGGGGGAGCATGCACAGTTTCAGTGCATCTTATCATGTACAAAAGGGGAGCTCAATCAAAGAATACAACATGTACTCAGGGGGAGCATGAACAACGTAATGTATTTCAAAGTGAGAAAATATCTTGGTCCACCCTTTTCCCTTGATGTCAAAGGGGGAGAGAGACTTGGTGTTGTTGTTGCCATCAAGACCAAAGGGGGAGATTGTTGGCATTATGATACAGGTGTTGTCCTTTATGGAAACTCAATTAGATGAAAGCTCACAGTGCAACAGGTCAAAGAATTACAGATCAGACTACAAAGAATGAAGAAAGAGAGGTATACGGAGGTTCACCTTGTCCAAGCTACGTATACACATAGGTTTACTGAAAAAAAGGATCGTATACATACACACGCACTTTCACAGAAGGAAAAGCATGTATATCTTGGAAAAACAATGTTTTTGGTCCAAGGTATTGGTCTTAAGTAGTTTTGGTCGAGGGTATTGAGAAAGGCCTAAAACTATATAAGGAGGAGAAGATCATTAGACCAAGTGTGCAAGAATTTTGAATATCTTATGAGGTGTTGAATCATATATTCAAGTTAATGAGATTCTGATGGTTTGCTTGATCTGATCTAAGGAGGAACCTATATGGCTGATGAAGGTTGATGGATCGGGATCATAAAGGCTTAAAAGTATTATCATTTTGTGATTTGATCTCGAACAGTCTGGATCTGAATACTGATGCATGTTTTATTCTGTAAATATGATGATCTGGGTATGACTGAAGTTTGGAATAGTTGTGATGTTTTGAGTTAGCATTTACAGATCTGTACGCAGGTTTGCTTTAGTAAAAGAGCGTATACACACTGATTCAACATATCAAAGTAGTGTATACATCATAAATTGAATTTGTAGATCTATACGCTGGTTGCTTTTGGTAAAAGTGCATATACACGCTGGTTCAACACATGGAAGTAGTGTATACCTTATGAAGTATGATGTTTAAGAGTTCTGGGTTTTGGGGACTGTATTCTGGTGACAGTGTTCTAAATGATCAAATTGATTGATTGTGATTTACTACAGTGATGATGGGTTGTCAAGTGATTGATTGATTCATTTGTGGTTGATTCAGAAAGTGATGATTGAATTTCAGTGATTGGTTGATGAAAATGTATTTGATGGTTGTATTGCAGTTATGATTTTCTAAGTTTCAATGTTGTTGATGGGTCTAGTATGAAAATTGGATGAAACATGGCCTTCAGATTATGGTGTTGTGCTCCAAGAGTATCTAGTCTGAAAATTCATGAAACGTGGTCGTTGGTGGAAGAGCGGAGTTTTCTGTAGGCTTGCACCTACGTACTAGTAAACATATTGGCTAGTACAAGAGCTATGGGGTTGTAGCTCCCTTCTAGTAGTAGCTGGAGAATGAGAGAAGGTTGTAGCCTTTTGCAGGTGGGAGCCTGCATACTGGGTTGAGTCTGCACCAGTACAAACTTGTAAATAGATTTTCTTATTATTAAAAGAAGATAGAGATGACAGAAGCAAGTGGTTTTTACCAAATTGGGTTTCCACCTTATATCTTGGTGTTCATGTGTGATGCTTTATTCTGGTTTTACTGCACTATCTAATAAATCTCTGATATACTGGTTTAAGCTTAATACATGATAAATTATCTAAATCAAAAGTTCTCTGCATATACGTTGGTTGCTTTAAGTACAATTGCGTGTACATGCTAGTTCACTTCACTGAAGTAGCATATATAAATTTGTTTGGGAAATAAAATTTTAGATCTGATAATACTGATTCACCCCCCTCTCAGTATTATTTCCAGCACATCTACCATCAAGCCTTGTCTGCATACCACATGACCCAGCAAGATCCAAAAAGGAACATAGAGCATGCATTTCTTTAAATTGAACACGATCTAGTACCTTTGACATGTATCCAACATCAAGCATAGACTAGCTACATGGCGCTTTACCAACCCAAACACCATCCAATCATCAAAGTATACATCCAAAAACTTGTGAATGAAGTCCTTGAACGCTACTATAACTACACGTGAAAATATCACTGGCGCATTCTTCAGTCCAAACAACATCACAGTATACTAAAAGCATCCCCATTCAGTCGCGAAAGTCATCTTACTTCTATCCTCTGGTGCGATCTTGATCTGTTGGTTCCCAAAGAACTCATCTGTGAATGAATATGCTTCCTGACCGCCAACATTATCCAACACCTCATCAGTGAACAAAGTTGGAAAGGGATCATGTACGTAGGCATTATTCAACTTCTTTAGATCTACACATATCCTTATTTCATCCTTCTGTTTCTTTTCCTGAACTACTATTGGTCTTATCCAATCAGACTCTTCTATTGGTTCAATAATACCCACTGCAAGCATTTTATCCACTCTAAGCAGACCCTTTCTTTATACTTTGGATTGAGGTGGTAAGTCCTCTACTTGATCGGCTTCCATCCGGTTTCAGTGTAATTTTCATAACCCCCAAGTCCCCTATTATCCCCTTTACGTCTAAGAACTTCGTAGGGAACAAGTCCTAGTATTCATGGAGCAATTCAACAACCTTATCTACTATTGCATCATCCAAGTAGTCCCCAATATTTGCAAACTCAGCTCTACCTCTGTACCAATGCTTACTTGCCTTGTTTTTAGTGGCGTGGTGATATTTGGATTTTCAATTTGCAATCCATCAACTTTGCAGTGACCTTCATTCTCTAGGTTGTTAATGTTCCTCTGGTCCTTGTCCTCTTCTTCGATAGTCACATTGCAGCATTCCAACACATGGCTCAGCTAGGTGGTCCAATCCAGTTGAATCAAGTTCAAGGGACCCTACAGTACTATGAAGATTGTTGCCTTAACTTTTGCAATGCCTCGTTAATACTTTCAAACCCATCCTCAAAGCTAAAATTCATCAAGAATCCATGTCACAAAATGTCCCATTCTTCAGTTCCATGGCAGAGCTCTATTTCCAAGTACCAATTCATCGGCATTACATCCAAAGTATGAAAAAATAGATGCACCCATTCAGGCTGAGGCTCCGCTCCATAAACCTTAGTCCATTTAGCCAGGTGATCGCACAGGTCATTCCTTCCATCATATTTCTCTGTTAGCCACACTTGTGGGTGACCAAACCAAAATCTCATCATCTTCCTATATACACTCCAATCATCAAAAATCTCTTTGTGCGTACCCCACCATCTCGCAGGCGTAGCGTGCAACACCTAATCCAAGTCCTGGAAGCGATGCCTCTTTGGAAATTCCCTTTCGAACACATCCAAAACGTTATGGAAATCAGTTAAACCATCATGGTAAGGAAAATTTCTTACCCCTGACGATACACAGCCCAACGACTTGGTCATCATATTACAATGCAACTTAGATACTTCATGCAGTTGATTCTGCCAGTGCTCCAACTCCTCATCTGAATCTAAAGTACAGGAGCTTTTTCTGTCCCATGCAATACGTCCATCAACTATTGGATTCACCCAATCCTAATCTCATACCATTATCTTGTAAATCTGGTCCAAATCATCATCGCTTTCATAATCTCGGACCAATTCGGTATAGCGCGGTCCTTCTACAGGTTATAGGGGCACCACTATGCGGAGTGATTTCTTCTCAAATATCATCTTCCGCTTCTTCAAATTGATTACCCCATTCATGTCAGTGGGCCAATTGATCCCAAGGAGCATAGGGTAGGGATTTCTATCATCCACAATCTTTATCACTTCAAAGTCAGCGAATGCACTCACACCCTCAATATCCACTGTCACTCCATGTAATCTTCCCATGGGGATAATTTTCTACTGATTTTCCATCCTTAACTAAATCAGAGACCACTACAGCATAGGTCTCCCCATCCTTTCCCATGTTTGTTTAGGTAGAACATTCATGTCCGACCCCAAATCCAGAATTACTTGATCCATCTCATATTCTCCTATCTGTGCAGTGAGCCTCATCTCATACCCCATTCTTTCCGTATTCTTACAAATCTTCCTCATTACGCGTGGTCCATTAGGAGCATTTTCTTTCCTGGCACACTTATTTATCAGTTCTTATAGTCCTTTCACAGCCTTGCTATCACAAAATACCTTTATACAAGTCTCCAATAAAGTAGTAAGCATGGAAGGTCCATCTCTTCAACTAGCTTATCTTGACTTCCTCAAGTAGAGGCCTCAGCGAAGCTTTTCTTTGCTTCCATAAATATTTCCTGTGCACGCTTCAGATCAAGATCGACCTCCTTTTTTGGAGTTTTGCAGACCCATTCACTTTCTTCAGGTTGCTTCCCCTTATCTTTACCAGTCATCATCCCACTCCATAGCATAATATTTACCTTGGGATCCTCTTTGCGAAGCTCAACCCTCATCCTCTGCAGGTTCTGAGTTGGTTGCGGAGGTTGTGCCCCCTTTTCATGTATGTTAGCTAGAAATACTGATAAATCTTCAGTTGCGTGGTCAAACTAAGTACAATATCAGCATGACAGATGCATTGGATTGGTGCAATCTCGCACGTAGTGTCCCAGTCCTCCATAGTTGTAACAAATGACCTGTCCTTGACCTCTACTAGGTCCTCCTCCACCTCGACCTCGTCCGCACCTCTAATATTTGCCCCACGCTCCTCCAGCACATTGGTCTAAAGTCCGGGTTTTTGCATGCACCCTATATGCAGGTGTTATATCCATCATTAACTCATAACTATGGCAATTTTTCTCATCATGACCCATCGATTGACAGAAGTTGTAGAAGAGTGGTTGTGGTGGCAGTACAAATTTTTGCAGCAAATGGCAATTGTCTGTCACATGTTTTCCAGTTACCTAACAGATAGCACACCATAGCAGAAGACTTGTACTTGGCCCTACTAGAGCTTTCGGCCTCAGAGGCATTGGTCCTCCTACTGCAACATAATTCACGAAGACTGGGCAATGATCTTTTTTATGCCCTGGCTTTTCCACTTTAAGCACCAAACTTCTTTGCATACCTCTGGCTGAGTTGTTCTATCCTTCTTTAGACTCTACATTTCTAGGCAAAGGTTCTGCAACTGCTTATAAATCTGTTGAACCCCCAAATTAGCATCTTGCATCAGTGTCTCATGCAATCTCATCGCAATTTCCAAGGCTTCCACCTAGGTCCCAATCTTTTGTTGTGATAGCGCAACCCTTAGATGAGGCAGGAGAGAAGCCACAAACCATTCATGGTGCTACCCATTTGTCAGATTCAAGTTAGCTTCACGGATTGAACACTTCAATCTCTGATCCATGTCCCAGGGTGTCTTGCTAGGCTTCATCGTGATCTCTTTGAATCCCACAATTGATTGTGCTTTAGACTTAGGTCTACTGAATTTCGTACTCATCGTGGTCTGAATATCTACCAACATAGATGTTAGGTTATCAGCACAATACTTAATGAACCATGTTAGCACGTGATCCTACACACCAATGTTGCTTTCTTCATTTGATCATCTGTGATACTTGAGCTTCCCATACAACCTTTGCAAGCGACAAACCAAAACTAGTTTGGATCCTCATTTCCCAAGCCCTTGAACACATGTAGCTTTACTGAGTTTGCCATACTAAACAATGGTGGAGGTCACAGTGGTGTAGGTGAAGATGTATGTGGCAGAGGTAAAGATGGAGGTGGTGTGGGTGGATGGGGTATTTGTGGGAACCCTTGCTTTATCAACTAAACAAAGCTCTGCAGAGAAGCCTGTGCTTCTTCCTCGTTGTCACTCAAAGGAGGTTCAATTAGCGGGCTATATTCAAGGATTTTTTCCCCTCTGTTCTTGAAGGTCTTTCCACTTCACGTAGCCCAAAATATCAAGGTAGTTGCATACCCACTTTTCACACAAGAGCATCTTAATCCAGGTATTTAATGACCTTAAATACTTACCTTGCGGCCCCTTGAAGAAGTGGTGCTCTGCTTCGTTGTAACTAACCAAGGTATCGACCGTGAACTCTGTCATGAACCCTCCTATGATACGATCAAGCCAATGATCGACAGTGCGTGCAATCTTAGCTTCAGAGGCTTCTAATATCCGCACTAACTTTGGGGTCCAGACTATTGGACCGTCAAGACTCCACCTTCCTTGGTCATCTGCCAATTTCGCAATCCACTTGTACAATTTGACCGGAAAGGAGCAGAAGAAGATCTCGTGTATCTCTGTGTACAGATATCTATCCAACCATTGTTCTTTTGTCAATCTTGGAATCCTATTCTCTTATGCCACAAATTCATGGATCTTTCTATCCAACCAGTCTTCTGCCTCCTTCTTAGCTGGATTCAGTGATGCGACATCACACATCTCTTTGTGCAAATCCCAGTCCGGAAATAGAACCATTTGTTGGCTTGATGGGCCCTGACCTAGGTTCAACGTTAATTAGCCAAAAAAATCCCTACACTACTGGCCCTTTCGGCATCAATTTGTGGAGTACGGACTAAAGTCTCACCCGAAGTAGTATGGGGGGATGTAGGAAACAAGTTTTTGCACCCTAAGATGGCAATGATGTCGCTTTATACTCTAACCATTCCTTCACGCAGATCGATAAGCCTTTTATGGGCTTCTCGATATATTTCCCTTAGTCGTCCTCTAGGCCTTCATGAAGGTCTATAACTGTCTTTCGCATACCCTAACTAGGTGATTCAGACGCTTACACACCTCTGTAATTACTCTTACTGTTGTTTTGACCTAGATTAGCTTAAGTAGTGGATAACTTCAACATGTATTATGATTATCTATGTGTAAACATATATTCCTACTTGTGTTCATATAACAAAGTAAAACACATAGATTCGTGCATCAATACAACATTAAATCATAAACCCAATATTCAACATAACATAATCGCATGCATTCATAACAAAAGTAAAATAGCTCATACACAGATAATTCCATAATAATTCTCTTTATTGATGTTCAGATCTCCTTTACAAACTCTCACTACCCTACACACATAGCTGCAGGGGTACACACACTCAGCTGCGTACTTCTACCCTAGGACTCTTCGCACACAGCTCCAGAGCCTCTTTCCTACACTAAGACTCTTCGCTCCTAGCTCTCGCAGACCCATTACATCAATGACTCTTCAAAATCTTCTTTGAAGTAAAAATTCCTTAACTCTTCTAAGAATTCCCTTTTTATATAATACCATGGTCCGGGGACCAAGGGTGGATCTCATAAAGTTGTCAAAAGTAACTACATAAATTAAGGGAGAAAACCCTTGATGACTCTTTACATCTTCGCGCTCCGCGACCGAAACATGCATTGAATTTACATTCTTTATACAAAAATTGGGCCTTTAACCCCAAAAATTACCCTAGGGGACCCGTTCCCAACACAGCCGACATAACAATAATAATTTAAGGGCACAACAATAAAAATAGTGGGCTTCTATGGGGCACAATAATAATAATATGGGGACAACTTTGGCACAACAATAACAATAAGGGGCTATGATGAAAATAATAATAGTGGAATACACTAGTATTATAGGCACCTAAGATGCCCCTCTCCTTCAAAAAGGTGTTTTCCTCAATGCTTGAGTAGTTTTGGATGCTTATGTATAAAATTATCATCCTCCCATGTCGAATCTTTGGCGGGTAAGTTCTTCCACTTGATGAGATACTCTGAAATTGATTGATTTCATAGCTGTTGAGTTCTTGTTTTTGTGACTGCTTCAGATTCCAATATGATTTTTCTTTCCTCATCAAGTTATGGAAATATTGTTTGAACTTGGATCATGTAACCTATAACCTTTTTTAAGCATGAAACATGGAAAACTGGGTGCACTCGAGAAGATGTAGGAAGCGCCAATTTGTATGCCATAGTACCAATATTTTACAACACCTTTTACGAGCCATAATACTTTGGTGATAATTTATTATCCTTCTTAGCTTACTTGAGGGATATTTTTTTGTATGGTTGTAGTCGTAGAAATACTTAGTCACCTACATCAAAATTTATTTCACTACGATGTTGATCTGCCTATTGTTTCATTCTATTATGCGGCAAAGTGAGGTTATCGTTTAAGAGTTGGAGAACTTCTTGTTGATGATCAATGTGATCTTCCACTACTTGAACATTAGAATTTCTCTTAAATATGATGTGATGGATGGTGGATGATGTCCATAAAGTGCCATAAATGGGGTCATTTTTGCTGCAGTATGGAAGTGTTATACCACCATTTAGCTAGAGGCAACCACTTGACCCATTGTGTCTGTTTATCAGATACAAAGCAACAAAGATATCCTTCCAAACGTTTGTTCACTATATTGAGGATGATAATATGAGCCATGAGCTAACTGAGTACCTAGACAAGAAAATAATTTCGTCCAAAAAATTCTAGTGAAAATGGCATCTCTGTCACTTACAATAATCTTTGGGTTTCGATGTAGCTTTTGAATTGTTTCCATAAATGTAGTAGCAATTGTACTAGCTTTAAATGGATGAGATAATGCACAAAAGTGTGCATACTTGGTAATTCGATCAACTACCACCATGATGACACTCTTTCCTTTAGACTTGGGTAAAACTGTGATAAAATCCATTGAAACCTCCTCCAAACGTTGACTTGGAATGGATAAAGGTTGTAATATACCTCAAATCTTAATTGTCTCAACTTTATTTTGTTGGAAAACCAAACATTCTGCCGCAAACTTTTGAATATCATATACGTTGAAAATAGCAACAAGAAATGCTAAAAATAGAAGTGCCAAAAATAGCACTACTTTAAATAGAAATTTGGGTACCAGTGCTGGATTGAGCAACAAGGAATGAAAAATGGAAGTGCTAAAAATAGAATTACTATTTTTAGTAGTTCAGGATGGATTCCTATTTTAGTTAGTCCCTAGACTAAAAATAGGAAGTAAAATTCGAATTTGAACTTAACAGTTGTTTGAAAATAAATTAATTAATTCACCATGAGTTAATTAGTTGTGAAAAATCAAACATGAAGTCTATGTGAGCACATGCAACAATTTCTCTATTAATTGAGGAATTTATCCATTAGTTAAAGAGATAAGGATGAGTTCTAATTTGAATTGTAATTAGTTGGCTCAGTTAACTGAGTCAATTCCAGTTAGATTAATTCAAACAGTTTGTTTAAATTAATGTGAGTTCAGTTACTTAATGCATGCTTGCATATAATTGCTGTACTTCAGATAACTGAAGATTCTCTCATGAATAACTCATGCATGTTAGTTCAGATAGAGACCCAGTTGAGATCAAAGAAGGGATAGTGTACTATTAGTTTGATGAATTTTTTTCCTATAAAGGAAGCTCATCCATGGAGAAGGATTTATCTCCTTTAGGACTGCGTAGTTGGATCAAAGGTTAGTGAGTGTGTGAAGAGGCCAATTCAAACAAGTGGATACACTGGACCCCAATCAAAATTGCACAAAGAAATAGGAGGCTTGGAGGGTAGACCAAAGGTTGGATAGAGGCCTTTGACTGTCTATGAGAAGCAGTAGTATTGCAGAGAGAGCAAGATATCTTTTGAGCTGATTTTTTTTGTAATACTGGTTATATTTCCACTTGTATGATAATACAGAGATGGGGTTTTAGGCTGGTTCTTTCCTCTGGATATTTCTTCTGTGTTATGTGTGATTGATTCCTTCTTATCAGTTATATGTGTTCAATTGATGTTTCTCATGTTCTATTAAGCTTTCGCTAAATTGGTTGTAGAAGTAGATCAAGTATTTTACCTTAGTATATTGAATTATCAGGTGATCTACAGGTGGGAATTTCTACATGGTATCGGAGCTGGTTGATTTGTAGAAAAATTTTACATGGTATCAAAGAAAAGTTGATCAAGGCAAAGAACAATATACAAGAAGGAGAAGTTCAAATTTTGTGGTTCTCGAATATAGAAATCGAGTTCTTATCACATATTTATTTCACCTATGGCATTCAATGGTTTGAGACTTGAATATGCCCCTAGTGGCAGTTCGAATTATATAGCCTGGAAGGATCACATGGAAGCAGTACTAGAGGATAATGGTCTAAAGGACTTCATTGATCAAGAAGTTCCCAAGCCGACTGGTGCTGTTGAATTGGTTGAATGGAAGAAATGTGTGGCTAAAGAAAGGAGAATCCTTCTCGAGGGAGTTCGAGATCACATAGTCTAGAGTCTCCATGGAAAGGATACATTGTTTTCAATGTGGAAAACATTGGAAGATCTATATCAGAATAACAGTGATCAGAAGAAGCTGGAACTGAAAGAGATGCTTCGAAAGATCAAGTGTGAAAAGGGCGACACGATCTCTACGTATCTAAACAAGCTCACCACATGCAGGGATCATCTTGGAATTGTAGGGATTGTGACAACTAATGATGACATGGTGAGTCTTGCACTCCTTGGTCTTCCTAAGAGTTGGCATAGCTACCAAGACTTGGTTAATGGAAGAGAGAAACTGCCAGATTGGGAAGAACTTTGGTTTGATTTGATGCAGGAGGAGATAAGAAGAAGCACCAGAGATGGTTCTTCATCCATGGAGAAAACTACGCCTTAGCGAGTAAGGTGAAGAAGGGGAAGGAGAAGGTTTCTCGTTCTGAATCTAGTTCGTGCCATGGTGGGAAGAAGTTTGACAAATTGAAAGTGCAATTCTTTCGTTGTCATGAGGTGGGCCATTTTGCTACAAATTTTCCACTGAGGAAATCCAAGAAGGGATCCGTGGAAGGATCAGAAGGTGAGGCACTAGTCTCATATTTCGAGTTGGATTTCACACTGTTCACATGCATGGTTTCATCCATGGTGGGAAGTGGTTGGTTTCTTGACAGTGGAGCTTCTTTCCACATGACCAGTGACAAGAGTTTGTTCAATACTTTGGAGGAGAAAGATCTCTAGATACTCATAGTGATGGTTAGTGATGAAAAGTATAGTGTTTCAGGTGTAGGCACGGTTATTTTCAGAGTGAGGATGGAGCTTGCCTTACCTTGATCGATGCCAAGTATGTACCAGGACTAAAGAGAAACTTGGTGTCGATTGCGATGCTAGAAGACAAAGGCTATGATGTAGTATTCAGTAAGGGGAAGGTTTTCCTTAAACACATCATCACTAGACAGGTGAAGCAGATTGATTCACAGGTCAAGAACCTATATGCTCTTGAGGTTCAAGATGTAGCAAAGCCTTGAGAAGAAAGGAAACTGATAGAGACTTGGTGGTTGAGAGGGAGAGTGCATTACCTCTCAACATGTAGCGCCAGAAGAAGTCTCAGACGATTGTGGAGGAGCCACGATTGGTGAAGCAGCTTCAGGAGGTTATGGAGCAGCCACAACTAGAGAAGCTAAGAGGAGATTGAGTAGAGACATATACTCATGCAGAGACCTCTAGTAGGGCGAAAATTTGAGCCAGGTGGGTAGAGGGATCACAAGCAGCCATACCTCCAGGTAGGAGGTGGGGCAATGTGGAGTGATCGTCCCAAAGAGGAGGGGCAAGATCCTTGAGGTATCCAACCTCTTTGATTCAACTTTGCTATAGGAGCCCAATGAGGAGTAGAAAGAATGATTGATTGGGTATAGATAGATGTGGATGGAGCAACAGGTAGAGCTACAGTGCAGGAGTCTCGGGACTGTGTAGAGCTAGCAGGCTGCAACAATGCGAGAGGCACAGGAGTGTTGCACCTGTGAAAGATGGCACAGAGTGGTGTGCAACGATGCGAGATGCATGGAATATTGCAGTAGCTCAGAGGTTAGAGAGGGAGCACTTGTCAGCAATAGGTAGAGCTTCAGCATTAAAGTATGTTTCTAGCCCAACAGAGAGGTTAGTGGGGATCTTTTTTGTTTTGAGAGTTGCTGGAGCAACCACACTTGGTTGAAGTGTTACATGTAGAACATTCCAGAGGTACAGGATCAAGTTCGAGCTCAATCATTTCTTGTTGAGAGGAAGTGTTGAAAATAGCAACAAGAAATGCTAAAAGTAGAAGTGCTAAAAATAGCACTGCTATAAATAGCAGTTTGGGTACCAGTGCTGGATTGAGCAATAGGGAAAGAAAAATGGAAGTGCTAAAAATAGAATTACTATTTTTAGCAGTTCAGGATGGATTCCTATTTTAGTCAGTCCCTGGACTAAAAATAGGAAGTAAAATTTGAATTTGAACTTAACATCTATTTGAAAATAAATTAATTAATTCACCATGAGTTAATTAGTTGTGAAAAATCAAACATGAAGTCTATGTGAGGACATGCAACATTTTCTCTATTAATTGAGGAATATATCCATTAGTTAAAGAGATAAGGATGAGTTCTAATTTGAGTGGTAATTAGTTGGCTTAGTAAACTAAGTCAAGTCCAATTAGATTAATTTAAATAGTTTGTTTAAATTAATGTGAGTTCAGTTAGTTAATGCATGCTTGCATATAACTGCTGCACTTCGTATAACTGACGATTCTCTCATGAATAACTCATGCATGTCAGTTCAAATAGAGACCCAGTTGAGATAAAAGAAGGGACAGTGTACTATCAGTTGGATGAATGTTTTTCATATAAAGGAAGCTCATCCATGGAGAAGGATTTATCTCCTTCGGGACTATGTAGTTGGATTAGAGGTTAGTGAGTGTGCGAAGAGGCCAATTCACACAAGTGGTTGCACTGGACCCCAATCAAAATTGCGCAAAGAAATAGGAGGCTTGGAGGGCAGACCAGAGGTTGGATAGAGGCCTTTGACTTTCTATGAGAAGCAGAAGTATTGCAGAGAGAGCAAGATAGCTTTTGGGCTGATTCTTTTTGTAATACTGGTTATATTTCCACTTGTATGATAATACAGAGATGGGGTTTTAGGTTGGTGCTTTCCCCTGGATATTTCTTTTGTGTTATGTGTGATTGATTCCTTATTATTAGTTATATGTTTTCAATTGATGTTGCTCATGTTCTATTAAGATTCCACTAAATTGGTTGTAGAAGTAGATAAAGTGTTTTGGTTTAGTATATTGCATTATAAGGTGATCTACAGGTGGGAATTTCTACAATATATAAGGCCATCCAAAAAAAAGTTCTTCTTAAAACTATGGTAATTTTTTAAAAATCCTGAGTGCCCTCCTAAGGGATACTTGTGCAATTCCATAAGAATCTTTTGTTTGAGTTGGGAATTCTTATAGAGGTATAAGTGATCTTTGTACCATAACGAATCATTTTTCCAGCTAAATGTATCATATGTATTGGGATCTTGCTGCAACTTTTGAATGAGTGCCCACACTTCTTCATCATTATTCCATTCATCCCTTGTTTCGTTTATCCAATTTGGTTGGATAATAGAAATGGCATAAAGAAATTCTTCCACATCCTCATCCTTTCTTGAGAGTGCATTTGCAAAAACAAAATTCTTGCCTTTTTTGTAGATGACTTCAAAGTCACAACCCAACATATTTGTTACCCAATTTTTCTTCTCTTTTGATGATAATATTTATTCTAAAAACTATTTAAGACTATCATGATCCGTTTTTCCTTGAATTTTCTTCCATTAGGTAAGGTCGCCATTTCTTAAGTGCATGTAGTATTACCAACATTTCCTTCTCATAAATAGCTTTGTGTAAATACTTTACTTTGATTGGATGAATTTCAAAGGTCTTCCTTCTTTCATTAAAACAATACCAATTCCATTTCCTGAGGCATCACATTCCACAATAAAGGTTTTTGTGAAGTTTGGTGTAGCTAAGACCGGTGGTTGGCACATTTCCTCTTTAAGATGTTTAAAGGCATTTTTTGGTTCTAGAGTCCAAGAAAATGCATGTTTCTTCAGTAATTTTGTTAGAGGTGATGCTATTCTCCCATAATTCTTAACAAGCTTGTGATAATACCCTATCAACTTGAGAAATCGTGGAAAATTCTTTAAGGATGTGGGAATTTTCCATTCCTTAATGGATTCAATTTTTCTAGGGTCTATCTTAACACCTTCATGAGGTACAATATTAGAAGCTCCTGTACTCAAAAAAAAAAATTGGAGGTTTTTTCATATAATTTTTTCTCCTCCAATAGTTTGAGCACCTTGTCAGCATGTTGAACATGATCCTTCCAAGACTTGTTGTAGATTAGTATATCATCAAAAAATACTAAAACAAATTTTCTAAGGAATGGTTTCAAAATGGAATGCATCAAGCCTTGAAATGTAGAAGGTACATTGGTAAGGACAAAAGGCATGACCAAAAATTCATAATGAGCCTCATGAGTTATGAACGTTGCTTTCAAAATGTCTTTAGTCTTCATTATGATTTTATGATATCCTTAACAGAGATCCAACTTGGTGAAGTCAATTGCTCCATGTAATTCATCCAATAATTAATCAATGACAGGAATGGGAAATTTATCTTTAATATTGAGCTTGTTGAGTTTTCTATAATCCAAACACATGCACCATGATCCATCCTTCTTGTGAACCAATACTACTAAAGCAGAGAAAGGACTTTGACTAGGTTGTATTATATCATCCTCTAGCATTTTAGCAACCATTCATTCAATGTCACTCTTTTGGGCATAGGGATATCTATAAGGCTTGATGTTTGGAGGAACACTTCCTGGAATCAAATGAAAAGCATGATCATGATCAAGAATACATGGGAGGCCTTTGGTAGTCTCAAATACCTTGGAATGATTTCTTAAGGCATTTTGGAGATCTAGAGAAATAGATGATTTCAATGTGGGACCCTATAGTGAACATAATTGTGCAATTACGCCATGTTGTTATTTATTTGGAAGCTTTGTCATGTAATTATAGCTTATTATCATTCCTGGTTTCCCTCTGATACCCCTTAATTCAACTTCCTTTCCTTCCCAAAAAAATTTCAATAAAAGTTCTTCAAAATTAAAAGCTATTGTACCCAAAGGTTGTAGCCATTGGACTCATATTACAAAATCAACAACCCCCATTGGAATGGAAAGCATTGGACTATTTAATACATATTCTCCCATGGAAAGCTTTATATTATGGCACTCTCTAGAGCAATTTATGGTTCCTCCATATGCAATCATCACTCTACACTCTGGTGTTGGATACAGGAAGAAATTCAATTCCTTGCCTATCTTACAATGAATAAAATTATGGGCACTACATCAATCAATCAACATTTTTAACTTTTTCTTCTTGATATGTCCTTCTACTTTGAGATTTTGAGGAGTAGTAATTCCTGCCAATGCATTACAAGATATGGTCAAATTCGTTTCTTCTTTCAATAAGGTTTGTTCCAGGTGTATATCCTCCTCTTTTGACATTTCTTGTTCCTTTTCTTCCTCCTCTTCACAATCTATGTAAAATAATTTCTTCTAAGCACACTTATGACCTTTAATGTATTTGCTATCACAACTCTAACAAAGCCCTTTTTCTCTTTTTTCTTCCAATTGTTGTGGTGTCAACCTAGAAGGTTGTGGAAGGCTTGGGGCAATGACACTTCCATCTTTATAGTTGTGAGTGGTAAGCTTCCTTGTTGCCATAATTTTGCTTTCAATTTTTCTTGCCAACCTGAATGCCTTCTCTAATGAATCAGGTTCCCAAAGGTGAACCTCATGTTGGATGTTATCATTTAAAGTATTTATGAACACACCAATCTTATGCTCCTCTAGAGTATATTTTACCCTTATATTCAATTTTTGGAATTCCTCAATGTGCTCCACCATTGAACCCTTTTGTTTGGGATTTATAAATTGGCTAAAGAAGGTGTTTCTCTTTGTATCCTCATAATGTGCTATCATTTAGCCTATGAAAATTTACCATGTGACAATTTGTTTACGAGAGAAAAGCCATCGATACCATACAAACTGATTGGTTTCCAAGTAAAAAGTTGAAATGCATACCTTTTGTGTGTTTTGCACATTATGGAGATCGAAATATTGCACCATTTGTGGTATCCAAGTGACGGGATCCTTTCCATAAAACTTACTCATATTGATGTTTGGAACATGGTGGGTCTTCAATCCAACATTAGAGCCCATGAAATCGTGATTAACATTTATTTTGTTCTCATAATGAGTTTCCTTTACTACCCTTTCACCATTAGTAAGCATTTATTGTAGAAACTTTGTCAAATATCTCTGCAAATACTCCATGTTTCCTTTAAGTTTTTCTTGTATATGATCCATCGAGCTTCCATTCCATTATTTAAACCATCCATATTAGCTTCAATTACTTTTTGTGAGAGAAAAATTTATTGCACTTGGTCTCGTAATTTTGATATATCATGTTGCATTTCTTCCTCTTCTTCACGTGTGACAGTAGAGCTTTCGGGTTTCTTACTAGGTGTTGCCATTTTATTTCTTCAAGGCATCAAGTAATGATAATTTTCTCCACTATTCCCTTTTAATCACTTCAAAGTATGTTTTCAAACAAAACTTATGCAAATTTTTAAAAAGACTACACACCTTTTTTCACTTTGTAGGAGCTCGATATTGAATCTGTTGTATCTATATAATTTGGTATCTTCAAGGTGTGAAATTTCATCTTGTTGTAGTACTCTGCATCCTATTTTGAACCTCAGAAGTCTGATCTGGATTTGAGTTTCCAAGAAAGTGTTATTCCCAATCTACCACAATGACCTAATTATATACTAGTTCAGTAGAGAGAACTTGTACGAAGTTCCATGTGTCACTGTTTCAACCTTAGGCCCTAAAAATGATACCCACAAAGTTATACTTTGTCATGTTTCTGTCACTTTTTACAAAATTTTAATCTGATGCTCAGAGAGAAAGTTATGATGATTTTCCCAAAGTCAACTGTTTGAGATGTAATTCAGGAGCCTGCAAAACCCTAACTTCCTCGGTTCATATTTCCTAAAATATAGTAGGAATTGGTTTGAAATTTGGATACAATGTTCATCACAATTTTGTCTCAAATGGGTTTTTTTTTTGGCTTCTGAAGCTTCTGAGAAAAAAATTATAGAAAAACTTCCATGATGACATGTTTTAAGCAACGAAACTCTAGAATCCAAAGCTTTGATACCAAATGTTATGCAACCAGCCCACAAAATAGAAGAAGAGATAAAGAAACAACTTCAAAATAATTCTCTTCGAGGGGGAAACCTACTTTACATTACACAAATGAATAATTCTTAGATGATAAAAATGAAAAAACCTCCTTTCTATATATAGGAGTCTAAGGGGTCACAATATAGTCAGAGTTGACATAACAATAATAATGTAAGGGCACAACAATAGCAATATTGGGCTTCTATGGGGTGCAATAATAACAATATGGGGACAAGATTTGCACAAAAATAGCAATAAGGGGAAACAATGACAATAAAAATGGGGGAATAGACTAGTATTATAGGGACATAACTGTTATAGACATATTTGGGCACTGCAACCCGAATCACATATGTCGATAAAACAAGGGCTCTTAAACCCCTAAAAGTGTTGTTTCATACCCTAAAGGATCATGGTCAACTGATTACATTTCCCAGAAGTTCCACCTAAAAAACCACTCAGAATTGGCCAAAACTGGACCATACAAACTGCTCCATGCTTAGGGTGCGATGCATACTGGCTACTACACTGGCCAAGTGCGATGCATATTGAAAGAGCCTTCTGTAGGGTGCGATGGGCGAGAGTAGACAAATGGAAAAGGTAGTTTGCTAGGTGGAAACCCAAAGAATCTTCTAGAAACTACTCATATGACACTTGCCTCTCTGAATTCACCCAAGGATGAGTAAGGGATCAATGAAATTTCCAAGTGGAACTAAGAACTATCAGTGAAATGACACTAATAAAAAACCCAGAAGCTGACTCACCCCTCTACAAATATCTATAAATGGATCCCTCATCTGAGAGATCTAAAGGCTGGAATTTTGTAATTTGTAAGGAAGTGTTGTTGGCTTCTCTTTGAGAAGAAACATTGTATTGTTGGGTGATCTTGCTTTTCATGAGGTGAAGAGGGCTTTCATGCTGGGAGGATGATGCTGGATTAGACAAATAGGTTGTAATCCTCTCTTCTATTTCTACTATCAATAAAGTTCTTTAAGTTTTCCTCCATATAATTATGTATTTGTGAATCTTGTTATTTGTAGATGAAATTGTATGGTTGATGTATTTTTGATTCTGCATTGTTTATGATATCATAGATCGAGATGCTTTGATGGTGTTTTGTTGCTTTGTCTCTACAGGTATTCTCTAAAGCAAGACAAGTAGGAGAGGAGTGGAAATCTCTATTAAGGGAGAGAGGAAACAAGTAAGGAGCCAAGCGAAAGATACAAGTTGTTCCTCTTTGCTTCTCTCTTATCTATCATACATAAAGGAAATCTTGAAGCGCTTTGAATTGTTTGTTTCTAAGATAGCTACCCGTCTTACTGGGACTAGCAGATCGAAAAGACACTAGTTTTCTGAGAAACAAAATGGCAACTCCACTAGGAAACGAATAGTTTCTTTTTTTGTTACTGTTGTTTGCTTTATAAACTATAAATGGAGCCTGAAGTTAAGCCAGCGAGCCTTCAAATTGCTTTTGCTATGCAAATGCAAAGTAGATCAATGTTGCTTTAGTCAATCTATAGGTTGGTTTATGAATTGAACATATGAATTGCAAACATCCTAAGTGCCCTTTTGGTAACTCAATAACCTCATAAGATCATACCCCTATACTTTGTTTTTACTGTCTATCATAGCTCAGCCTAAATCACTGAACTTAGCTGCAAATTTTGAGTGAAAACTAAGCTCAGTTTCATTCCCTGGTCCATCGCACTATCTGTAACTGGCAGCCTGGATGCGTTGCACCTCCCGTGTGTTGAAAGTGAGATGCATCCCTATTTCCCTTAAGGACAGGTGTGATGATTGAATGATATTGTTTCTATCTCTAGAATTTGGTTTTTTCCTACTTGTTTTCAACTCTATTCAGTAGTTTTGTTGCTTATGATCAGTATATCATTGCTGAAGCCTCCTTCCTTCACATTATTTAGCCTCCATTTATCAGGATCTGTGATTTTTTTTTTTTATGTATTTTTCATCATTTACAGTCCTCTTTTGTCAAAAGTAGCTTAATCGAATTGTCGTTTTTTATGCAAAGAAGTGTCGTAACTTTCATTTTGAGTCGAAAGAAGAGTGTCGTAAAGTCTTCTTCTTCTAGATATTCGATTGTACTTTTTCCATTGTATTTGATTTGAATTGTTAATATTTAAAGTGTCGAAAGCAATTTTCCGTTCGAAATTGAAACTATCGTCATAGTCATCCTTTCGTTTTGAAAAGAAATTGTTAAAGTGTCACTTTGAAGAAAATAATTCAGATCTGTACTTAGTTTTCTTTTTGGCATTCTCACATTTAGGAAACGGAAAAAAAAATACATGCATGTGCATTTGCATTTAGACTGCATGCGCAAAATTATTTAGGAAAAGTGCATTTAGTGTGTGCTCTCTGCTCTCTGTTGAAAGAATCATACTCTTCTTTCCTTAGTAGCTAGGATTTTCATTGCTAAAAGAAAACAAATGATTGTTTATCATTTTAGATTGCATATTTAGGAATTTTACATCTACATCATGCAGAGAACCTTGAAAGACAAACTTCTTAAAAAAGGTCAACTCTAAAATAAACCTCAATGAACATAAAACGCTTTGGAACCTAATGGAAAACATCTAGAAGTCTAGGCTAGAGACGTATTCTGGTGTCGTAAAACCTGGTAACTATCGTTTTCATTGAAGGTTGGGTGATTCCTCCTCTTTGATACGACAAGTGCCAGTACGGACTTGTGCTCCCCATAACGTCGAGTATATATTGGGAGACCACAATAGGCTGATATCCTTTATCCTTAGGAAGTCATGTCTGTTGCCCTATCGATCACAATGCACTGAACACAACATTCGAGAAGATTCACTGCCATATGTAAAGTCCTTGGAAATTTCTCTTTAATTTACCACCAAGGTGTATATTGCAGTTTTATGATTGGTTTGGTAATCCCTCTGTCTAGATTTCCATATTAGTCACTTTCGTTCCTTTTCGACTCCTTAAAATAAAAGTTCCATCTGAGCACTTGTCACTTCAGGCTCATTAAAAATCGAAGGCGACTATAGTCATCTTTAGCTTTTTCTCGACTCTTAAAAATTGAAAAAGCAAAGTTTTGTCAAAGCATCATAAAATTCATTTAATTCAGAACAACATTTTCCCATTTTTAATTTTGAGTTGATCAAGTAATCCACAATCGTGGAAGAAAGTCAATCAAAACCCCGTCGTTCGTGGAGGCTAGTGAGTCAACCGTCTTTGACTCCAGAAACGAAACCATTCTGGGTAAAACGGTCTCATTTAACTGAGTCCACCTCTCCTAGTTTATTTGAAACTTGTGTTTCAACATCATCAGAGACTACAGTTACTCTGATCATTTCTGGTACATCTGCCTTTACAAAAGAAGTTTTACAGTTACAAGAGGACATTAGAACTGATCCTAGTGTAATAGTAGATGCTTCTATACCTGAAACAACTCCACCTAGATCTGATCCAGAAACTAAAGTTCACTTACCTGAACGTCTGGAAGTTGAGTTCCAGAATTCAGAAGGTGTCACCCCTCCAGTATCTGTCGTTGCAGAAACTATACCTTCTTTGGCTCTAGAAATATTTTACGAACCCGACGGTCTACCTCTTCCACCTAGACTGATTGCTATAAAATAAGTCGTAGAGGATCCTCCATCCAGTACTCCATTGCATTTTGGAGCTGGGATCCACTTATATCCTTCTATTCCTAAAGTTAGTTCTTTCAATCATCCTGCATCACAAGTACTTGTCGAATAGTTAGGAAATCTTTTGGATAGACTAAATATGTTTGAACAACAGTGAACATCTAGGATTGTGTCATCCGATACAGCTATAGCAGAACTTCCTGCTACCACTCCTACGATGTTTTCTGGTATACCATATGTCCCAACTAGTTATCAATCACTAGATGGAGTCCACCCATGGACTATTTCGATGACATGGTCTGTTCTTATTTGTTCATCTAGAATCTCGTCTGGTATTTCTTATGTTGAGACTCAACAAATTGATCCTGCATACCAGTTTCAATTTGGGCAATCCAGTCTTCAAAGGCCGATCTATCCTTTGAACACTGGAATACTGCCATATGGAGGGTAGCATGCTTTTTCATTGTTCCCTCCTGGAGAAAAACCATATGAGAGTTCACAACAAAATTCAGGTCAAACTGGAAATATAGAAATTTTGAATAATAAACACATGTTCAACAAAGGTTATCCCGATTATACACTATTGCGGAATACATGCATAATACATAACCTCCTCTACTTTGATCATCAATTTAGCAGCATCAAAAACAATGAAACATCAATAGCATGCACACATTAACACAATATGTAACTTGGGGAAAGCTTATAGCTGAAAACCCCACACTATCTGTATATTAATGAGTGAGAATATGTAACAATGCATAGTACAATAATCCTCACAAGTATCTAGCACTATCTCCACCTGTTACACAAAAACCTAGCTTAGATCTTATCAATGACTACTCAAATCTCCTCCACTACTTTGCCTTCCTCCACTGCACAACCCTGCAAGAGAATGAATGATGAATGGCTGATCCAAACTCCTATTTACCTTGTGAAAATCACTCACACTGGAAATCATGTGAGCATAGGTTATTGTACTGGGTATATGTTGTGCAATCCTCATGGGCATACTCAATACATTGCTTGTGCAAGATCTCATGCACAACTATAGTCACAACTGATAGCAATCTCAACCTCTAACACCTATCCCTGTTGAACTGTACATGCACTGAGTTAACTGATGTATCCTTCAGTTGCATTATGAGTTGATAATTAGTGAATTAATTTAATCAATTAATTGACATCACTCATCACTAGTCTATTTGCAGTTCGACTAATTACAACTAGTTTAACCAAGTGAAACTGAACACAACTCCATCAACTCCACATCCAACTCCAGAGAACTCACATGCATGAGTTCTAATTGAAGTCCTCCTTGCAATAGCTCAACTAACACATAAGAAAACATGTGATTCCTTTTGTCAACTGCATTTGCCACATCTGTAGCTCAAACTAAAGTGCTCCAAGAGAATAAGATAATGTTTAGAGTCCAAATATTACTAAGGGCTAATAATATTTGACTATTTCTATTTTTAGCCTGGAAGTATAAAAATAGACTCTGATCACTCTGCTGTGAACCAAAAATAGAAGTCCATCTATTTTTCCCAACATAACCAATCATCCATAAACAACATCCTGCAACTCATAGACCATGATCCATATGTCTAAAAATAGACGTAGTCTAAAAATAGACTTTGCGCCAAAAATACCTTGCGGACCCACTTAATGAAGGCGTCTCCTTTTCACTAAGATCCATCATCTTGTTTCATTTTGAACACTCCCTCTCAACAAGATATGGATTATCAGAAAAAACTATCCTGCATTCCTGGGATTCTGTACACTGTCGCTCTCTCTGCCGCTCCATCCGCATCTGTCTCTACCCAATTAGTCAGTTCCTGCTACTCCACATTGGGGCTCCCATAACAAGGTCTCATCCAAGAGGTTGGGTACCTCAAGGATCCTGCCCCTCCTCCTTGGGACGATCACTCTGTATCGCCCCACCTCCTACCTGGAGGTATGGCTGCATGTGATCCCTCAGCCCACCTGGCTCGAAGTTTCCCCCTACTGGAGGTCTCTGCATGAGTAGATGTCTCTACTCGATCTCCTCTCAGCTTCCCTTAATGTGGCTGCTCCACAACCTCTTGAAGCTACTGCACCAATCGCGGTTCCTCCACAATTGTCTGAGACTTCTTCTGGCTCTGCATGTTGAGAGGTAATATACGCTCCCTCTCAACCACCAAGTCTCCATTAGTTGCCTCGCTGCTCAAGGCTTTGCATGCATCTTGAACCTAAAGAGTATACAGGTTCTTGACCTGTGAACCAATCTGCTTCACTTGTCTAGTGATGATGCGTCTAAGGAAAACCTTTCTATTACTGAAGACTACATCATAGCCTCTGTCTTCCAGCATTGCAATCGACACTAAGTTTCTCTTCAGTCCTGGTACATACATGAAATCGGTCAAGGTAAGGTGAGCTCCATGCTCCCTTTGAAAAATAATAGTGCCTACACCTGAGACACTATACTTCTCATCATTACCCATCCCTATGAGTATCTAGAGATATTTCTCCTCCAAAGTACTGAATTTTTTTTTGTCACCGGTCATGTGGAAAGAAGCTCCACTGTCAAAAAACCAACCACTTCCCACCATGCATGTGAAGAGTGTGAAATCCAACTCAAACTGTGAAGCAAGTGCCTCACCTTTAGATCCTTCCCTGGATCGCTTCTTGGATTTCTTCTTTGGGAAATTAGTAGCATAATGGCCCAACTCATGACAACGAAATCATCTCACCTTCGACTTGTCAACCTTCTTCCCATCATTGGAAGAACTGGATTCGGAAAGAGAACCCTTCTCCTTCCCCTTCTTCACCTTACTTGCTAAGGCACAGTTCTCCTCATCATGCATGCATGAAAAACTGTCTCTGGTGCTCCGTTTGATCTCCTCCTACACAAGATCTGACCAAAGTCTCTCCCATCCTGGCAATTTCTCCTGACCATTGACAGAGTCCTGACAGGAATTCCAACTCTTTGAAATACCAAGGAGAGCCAAGCTCACCAAGTCCTCATCATATACAGTCACCCCCACACTTCCTAGCTCATCCCGACATTGGGTGAACTTCATGAGATACCTGGCATACTGTCTCCATTCTCACACTTAATGTTTCTTAGTTTATCCTTGAGCACCAACTTCCTCTGGTCGCTCTTTCTTTGGAATAAATCTGTCAACGCTTTCCACATCAAGTATGGAGAAGCCTTTCCATGCAGGCTAGATACAATGTGATCCTTCACGCCCTCCAATAGAATCCTTTGACACTTTGTTGTCTTCTTTTGCCAAGCCTCAACGTGAGCAGCATCAGTAGGCTTTCGGACCTCAGCCTCTATGAACTCCTTCAACCCATTGTCATCTAACACCGCCTCCATCCTTTCTTTCCATACAATATAATTTGATCTGCCTTCAATATCATACTCCAATTTCAATCCGTTGAAAGACATTTCAACTTTGACACCAAGAAAACACTCCTGCAAATTCGAATTCCACCAGCTCAAAACTCAACTGACTTTGATCTAAAATTCGTGAGAACAAAGTATTTCTCGTATAGAGATTGCCTGTATGGGATTTTACTGGATATCTCACCTTCCAAAAGAAGGATGAATCCAGAGGCTACCTGGCTCGATTAAAGACTCTGCCTGAAGAAATAAAATTTAAACACTTTCTAAATAATAAATCTGATGATCAACACCTCTGATACCATGTAGAACTTTTTCTACAAATCAACCAGCTCTGATACCATGTAGAAATTTTGAATAATAAACACATATTCAACAGAGATTATCTCGATTATACACTATTTCGGAATACATGCATAATACATAACCTCCTCTACTTTGATCATCAATTTAGCAACATAAAAAACAATGAAACATCAATAGCATGCACACATTAATGCAGTATGTAACCCGGGGAAATCTTACAGCTGAAAACTCCACACTATCTGTATATTAATGATTGAGAACATGTAACAATACATAGTACAATACTCCTCACAAGTATCCAACACTATCTCCACCTGTTACACACAAAACTAGCTCAGATCTGATCAATCACTACTCAAATCTCCTCCACTGCTTTGCCTGCCTCCACTGCACAACCCTGCAAGAGAATGAATGATGAATGGCTGATCCAAACTCCTATTTACCTTGTGAAAATCACTCACACTAGAAATCACGTGAGCACATGCTATTTTACTAGGAATATGTTGTGCAATCCTCATGGGCATACTCAATACATTGCTTGTGCAAGATCTCATGCACAACTATAGTCACAACTGATAGCAATCTCAACCTCTAACACCTGTCCCTGTTGAACTGTCCATGCAATGAGTTAACTGATGTATTCTTCAGTTGCATTATGAGCTAATAATTAGTGAATTAATTTAATCAATTTATTCACATCACTCATCACTAGTCTATTTGCAGTTAGACTAATTACAACTAGTTTAACCAAGTCAAATTGAACACAACTCCATCAACTCCACATCCAACTCCACAGAACTCACATGCATGAGTTCTAATTGAATTCCTCCATGCAATAGCTCAACTAACACATAAGAAACCATGTGATTCCTCTTTTCAGCTGCATGTGCCACATCCGTAGCTCGAACTGAAGTGCTCCAAGAGAATAAGATAATGTTTAGAGTACAAATATTACTAAGGGCTAATAATATTTGACTATTTCTATTTTTAGCCTGACAGTCTAAAAATAGACTCTGATCACTCTGTTGTGAACCAAAAATAGAAGTCCATCTATTTTTCCCAACATGACCAATCATCCATAAACAACATCCTACAACTCATAGACCATGATCCATATGTCTAAAAATAGACATAGTCCAAAAGTAGACTTTGCGCCAAAAATACCCTGTGGACCCACTTACTGAAGGCGACTCCTTTTCACTAAGCTCCATCATCTTGTTACATTTTCAACAGGAAATACATCCAGTGGTTGGGTACCAATACTGCCTCAACAACCAAGGGTGGTATATTCAATGAAACCGGCTCAACCTGTGTCAAATATTACCACTACACCTGTTATTGTGACTATGTCACAAGTACGAGCACAGCTTGTTGTATGTCAACCTCAAGTCTCTCAGGTTGTTTTACAACAGCCTCTTGAACCTATGGCTCAATCACAACCTCAGATTAATGCTCCCTTAGCTGGAACAAATCAAGCTCAAACGGGCATTATCACTCCGCATCTTGCTCAATCATCTAGTATTGGGCAACAACAAATGGTTCAACAACCATGGCTAGTGCAATTTCAACAACCCCAATTCCAGCAAGTTGACCAAGGACTTGAGAAACAAGGTGCTTTAAGTAATGGACAACCACATTTTCAAAACAGTTATCAACAACCATACTATAATGATTATGTCCATTAACCTTATCAAAGTTACCAGCATCAGATACATTATGTTGGTATGCAAAGACCCACTGCTCAGGCGATCCCGTCTTATCCTGGGTATGCTTTTCCAAACTTGAATCAACAGTTTCCCTTTGTAGCAACTCTAGAATTACCAGATTTGAACTAGCTAACGAATGATCCAATTGCTTATGCCCCTTGGTGGCCAGTGATTCCTCATAAACTTCCCTCAGATATTCCTAAATTCAATGGAAATCTGGGTGAAGATCCATCAAATCACGTAATGACCTTTCATTTGTGGTGTTCATCCAACACCCTCAATGATGATTCAATTAGGCTTCACCTTTTTTGGCGAAAGCTAACTGGTCTGGCAGCGAAATGGTACATCGAAATTCCTAGAGCTTCATTCGATAACTTCAGCACCCTTGCCACTACCTTTTTAACCCACTTTCAGCTACCCATAAGGTACGAAATAGGGATAGAACTTCTTACCAACTTTAAATAGACAAAAGCCACTCACATATCTGATCATATTCATGAGTGGCGACATCATCATTGAATGGTAAAGATGTATGTTCTTGATCAGCTTCTAGCTGAGTGGTGTATTAATTCATTATTACCTTCTATCACAAAAGATGTGGCGAAAGGAGGAGTTGTCATTGAAGAGAAAGTCATTGCTCGTGCACAATATTTGGACTTGATCTATACTCAATCTGGCACACTCTATGACAAAATCCCTGATGCTCCTAGACCAGAATTTTCTATTTCTCCCCCTCCTAAATCAAACAAGGACTCTCGTGCCATCGATGGCGTGATTGGTACCTCAAGTACACAAACCGCGAAGGCATAATCTGGTAAAGCCCTTGTTGTTTCTAGTAAAAAGGCAAATGACAAACTTCCAGCCTCGGAGGTTAATGCCATGTCATCTGACAAAGGTAAAGAACCGAAGCAACCTGGAGGCAAGAGGAAAGGGAAAAACAAAAAAAAGAAATAGGAAGATCAACTCCTGAAAAATCCTCTGAAAACCTTGCCGGGCAAAAGAAACCTAATAAGCCATGATTCATATGTAATGAGGACCATTATACAAAAAGTTGTCCACATCAAGCTGAGGTCAAGAAATTTTTAAAAACTTCAAGCACCTTAGTAGTATTGACCAATCTGTTCCCAAACCCAGAAACTAATCTGATTGCTATCAATCACGCTTCCCCATCCCAAGTGCTTATGTTTTCCATCTCGAAGCAGCAAAATGATGCTTTGATATCTACAAGGAATAAAGATTACAAGAATCCACAGATGTCGAACAACAAGGCTACAGATCAACCCAGTAGTTCGACAACAACCTCATTAGAAGTTGTGTCAGCCATCATTCCTGAAATAACAATAAAGATGCCAAAGGAAGTAGTACATAAATCGACATTCAATCCTCATGCTCGAGCAGCACAAAATTACAATATAGTGGAGGATTTGGCTCAATCATCATTAGCTATGTTGACACTTGAAGTACTGCAGAATTGCCCCTCCCAAAAGCAAGCTTTATTATCAGCAATAGGTGGGATTGACCCAATGGATTCCAATATTGTGGCGTTTAACCACAAAGGATATGAACCTTAGTTACCAGCCCAACTCGCTTTCCTTATACAGGTAAAAGCCCTCAACAAAACTGTTCATCAAACAATCATTGATGAGGGGGCATCTACCTGTATTATGTCAATGCGTTGCTGGAAAAATTTAGGCTCACCACCCTTGTCACATTCATCAACAACATTGAAAGAATTCGATGGAAGAACATACACATCGTATGGGATATTAAGTAACTTGCAAGTTGAACTAGGGAGAAAGATAGTAGAAATTGAAGTCGAAGTTATCGATGGAAACCTTGATTACAATATCCTCCTAGGAAGGCCTTGGATTTATGTTATGGCTGCTGTTGTGTCAAAATATTTTAGAAAGATTGCATTTACCTTCCAAGGCGGAATTACGATCCTTGATCAACTAACCTTTCTCCCCAACAGTTCACAAGCTACTGGAAGCATCCAAATGATCCATGGAAGCTCTCAATGAATTCAAAATATTGGAGTAGGCCTCCTAAAAGACCCTACTTTAATGGGTACTTTTTCCCTCCCACCTCCGAGTAATCTGGTGGAAGTGGCCACGTTGGAAACCTATCATATGGTATCTTCTACATCAGCAAAGATTAAGAAGATTTCCGAACATTTTGTTAGCATGGATCATTGCCAAGTATTGCCCCCAAGCCCCATATAAATTTTGTAGCAATCAATTTTCTAAGCCTGGGCGGCAAACCCAAATCAACACTCATCAAGTGTTTGGATAGATAGGTCTCTAGAATATGGTACCTCTTTAGATCCTTGGTCATGTATACATTCTACAGACGAAGGAATCATTCAGTCAATGATGATAGGAGAGGCACCATGGGAAGATTACCACCATCGTTCCCATCTTGAAGATACCAACGAAGATTATTCCAGCGACCTTAATCATCCTTTAGTTTTTGATTTTATATCAAATACTGTAAATACGATGGATTCTGAGGGAAATCTGTCCAATATTGAAGAGACCATCGCCATAAATATCTCAACCAAACCTAATGTTGTAGAGAATATTCATGTTGGCAAATCTTGTTCTTCTTCAAAACTGGAAATATACTCCGTTCTCTTTCATGAATTCAGAGATATCTTTGCATGGTCATATGAAGAAATTCCATCCATTGACTTGAGCATTGTTGAACATGAAATCAAGATGTATCCAGATGTCAAACCAGTACGACAGCGGCTTCGACAGGTTCACCCGAAGAAAGCCGCTACCATCAAGGCAGAAGTTGAAAAGCTTCTACACGTTGGTTTCATTTACCCTATTTCTCTAACTAATTGGGTATCAAATATTGTTCTTGTGATGAAAAAGCAAGGAACGATTAGAGTGTGCGTTGATTACAGGGATGTAAATCAAGCTTGTCCAAAGGACAACTACCGTACACCCTTCATCAACCAGATAATTGATGAATGTGCCGGATGTGAAATTGTTTCATTTATGGATGGATTTTCCAGATACAATCAAATAAACATCTACCCACAGGACCAGTCGAATACTGCATTGATATGTCCATGGGGAATATTCACATACTGTAAAATACCTTTCGGTTTAAAGAACGCAGGGGAAAATTTTCAGAGGGCAATGCACTACACCTTCCATGACATCAAACACATCGTTCAACCATATCTCGACGATCTACTAGCTCATTCGCGAAAGCGGACTGACCATCCGTACCATTTGAGAGCTATATTTCTACGTTGCCAACACTACAAGATACGACTCAATCCACACAAGTGTGCGTTTTGTGTCGGTTCTGGTCATTTACTTGGTTTTGTAGTTTCTAAGGATGGAATTCGACTTGATGCATGTAAGGTTCAGTTAATCATTGACATGCCTCCACCTTCAAATTTGCTTTAGATTCAGAAACTGCAAGGGAAAGCAAACTTTCTAAGGAGGTTCATTCCAAATTACGCTGAACTTGCTAAAGGTTATACACATCTTTTGAAAAAAGAAGTACCCTTCAATTGGGATCAGGTTGCACAAGCTTCCTTTGACGCTTTAAAGGATTCCCTATTAAAAGCAACATTAATGTATGCTCCTGACTATCAAAAGGACTTTAACCTGTATCTTGTTGTAGCAAATACAACCATCACAATGGCTTTAGTACAAGAAGACGATAGAGCTGAACATCCAGTCTATTATTTAAGCCGAAACTTAAATGATACAGAAAGCAAGTACTCCTATGTTGAAAAGCTGGCTCTAGCAGTTGTTCAAGCAGCACAGATATTTCAACACTATATCCGCTTTTGCAAAACTACCATTATGTCAGATTGCAACCCTATGACCTACATTCTGTCATGTCAGTTACTAGGGGGCAAATATTCAAAATGGATAGCCATTTTGCAAGAGTTTGATCTGGAATTCACAAAATCCAAATCAAAGAATCTGTAGTTTTCACAGAGTTACTATGCGACCTCCCATCGTCGTCCAACGATTCAACATCTAAAGCATCAATCGTGGATGAAACTCTATTTCTGATATCATCAAGTGATCTATGGTATGGAGATATATTGATATATCTCCAAACCCAAACCTTTAGGCCTAACACCTCTCACTCAGAACAAAGATGTATTCGATACGAAGCCAAAGACTACATGATCATCGGTGATACACTTTACCATCATGCTGTCAATACAGTTCTGCAAAGGTGCCTCATGCATGAAGAGGCCGAAAAGGTCCTGAATGATTGTCATTCAGGTGAATGTGGGGGGCATCAATCTGGTTACGCTACGGCACAAAAGATCTTACGAGCAGGTTACTTCTGGCCTACTATATTCAAAGATTGCATAATCATAGTTAGAAGTTGTCATGCTTGTCAAATATTCAACTGCAAAACCAGAATACCACCCGCACCACTGCATCCAATAGTTTTTGTTGGGCTATTCGCCAAATGGGGCATAGATTTCATGACATGTAACCCCACCTTGGCTAGGGGCATGGGTGTATCATAGTCTTTGTCGACTATTTTACAAAATGGGCTGAGGCAATGCCTACATTAAACAACAGCGGTGAAATGGCTGCTCTTTTCTTTTTCAATCATGTAGTCTCCAGATTTGGTGTTCCGCAAGCCATAGTCACAGATCATGGATCGCATTTTTGCAATCACATGATGGTTGAACTGGCTGCCAAATTAGGACTGTCCCACAACAGTTCTACTCCGTATTATCCGTAAAGTAACGGACAAGTTGAGGCCATCAACAAAATCCTGAAGCGCATGTTGCAAAGGATGATTGGAGTCCAAAAACGGAATTGGCATTTAATCCTATACTCAGCTTTGTGGGCATATAGGACATCGGTGAGAAATGTGACCAGATTTACACCGTTTCAGTTGGTGTATGGCCTGGAAGTAGTCTTACTGATTTAGTGTGAAATTTCATCTCTCAAGCTCACAGTCGATCTAGTTCCTAGAACTTCGAAGGAAGAGGCTCGTTTCTTGGAACTCATCCAATTGGATGAAACCCATCATGATGCCGCATTGGCTAATGAAGCTCATAAGAAACGTGTCAAGGCACAATTTGAAAAAAATGTCAAACCCCATGTCTTCTCAGAAGGTGACCTGGTCTTGCTTTATGATCAGGACTCCGATAAACTGGGAGCAGGTAAGTTCGAGCCATTGTGGATGGGCCCCTACATTGTTAAAAGAGTATTAGCAAAAGGAGCCTACGTGCTGGTAGATTACAATGGAATTCCACTATCGCAACCCCAAAAAGGGTTGCATCTTAAGCGCTACTATGCTTGATTAAGTGTAGTACTCTCTTTATAGATATGCTTTTGCTGCATTTTTGTTTTCGTCACGAGTTATCATTTTGGTTAAGTAATCCACTTTGCATTTGTTGTAGATGTCAGACCTATTGGAATCATTCGTTGGATACGCCGACGGAGCTAGTCATAGTATGCAGAACCTATCTTCTGCAGCCTGTGCCATTTTTGATCCAAGCGGCGAGTTAATGAGTTTTAAAGGGATATGTATTGGTCGATCAACGAATAACATCGCTGAATACAACACGTTGATAGAGCTTCTCTCTAATGCCATCGCACATGGCATACTCTGACTTGTTGTCAGGCTAGATCCACAACTCGTCATTCTACAACTTACTGGCGTCTATTCCATTCGGAATCCAGCTATCTATCATATGTTCCTAAGGGTCAAGATTTTGGAAAGGCAATTTGATTCTATTCAATATCAACACATTTCCAGAAACCTAAACACATTAACTGATTCATTAGCAAATTATGTGTTAGATAGACAGTTGCAACATTTATAAAAGAAAAACATTTCACATTAACATTTGCATTAGGATCACATAACTTAACCAAAATAAGCTCCAAAAATAAAAAATATATAATTGTTTATAGTTTCACATAATGTTTTCTGTACAAGGAAAAATCGGTCATATGACCAGAAAAATAAAAAATGAATTTAGAAAAGCATCCTAAACTAATAGTGCTGGTGATAACATGTCACCGCTTGTTTGATCATATGCAAGAGCCTAGTCCATTGACTCGGCACGCCAGTAGTATGGCACTGTAATCTTAGAGGTAACTCATCGGTCCTCACATCCTGAATACCAAGAGTGAGACCCTTGGTCTGATCTTGTAGTACTGCAAGGGTCTCCGCTATGTCCAAATCGCGAAGGACAGCCCTCCCTACAGCCTCTCGCTGGAACGGCAGCTGCCACCCTTGGGCGTGCTGCTGGTCACACTAGCCCGACATCTACACACACATATGAGTTTTATTAGTCTTGATAACATTTAAAAACACAAAAACATTATAAAAACCAATAAACAAAGATATGGTCAAAACATTTTACCCATAACACTCCACTGCTCGCCAGCCGGTAACACCAAATCAGCGTCACCTCAGAAATCCATCTCGATGTATGGATACTTAGCGAAGACCATCTCCTTACAGTCGAACCACTCAAAGAAGGTATCAGAGAAATAAATCTGCGACTGAACAACATGTCTAGCCATGAGATTGACCCATCTCTACATTTGTGGTTCCCTCGGTGCTGGCATCCCTAATGAAATGTATTGTGGTTGCATTAGTGGAATCCTCTCCAAGGCGAAAGCAGTCAAAATTGAACCATAGCCAAAGTTCTTGGATCTTCCATTCTTCACCTTGGAGAGTTGTTCTTTTATAAGTGGAAGTACCGCCTCACACCAGTTGAATACCTTTGGTTCCAGGAATTCCAAGGCATAGTGCATATAAGATCTATTGGGCAAATGAAGAGTTGCACTACCGGCCAATCTCGCAAAGTTGAACAAAATGGTCCTCAAGGACCGATCAATGACATCTCGGATATTGATCTTTCCGTCTTTGGTAGGATGAGATCCATCGCTACGATACTTGTGAATATAATCCCTCATAGATTCACCCCCATGGGTGGATCCTGATAATGAGAGAGGGGCACCACACCTCGATAACCCCGTCAGAAAGTAGACATCCTCGACTATCAGTGGGATGGATTTTCCTCTAATATGGAACACCTGGTTGATCAAATCCCAAGCATCAGAGAAATACTGCAACAAGTTGATTTATTGCCTCATGCTAGATATACGGAAGAATTTGAGCAAGCCACAGTTTCACAATGCAGTAACAGTGCCTTGATCATGTAAGGCTATCATGTCCTCTTCTTCATGCTCACGTTCATGCCATGTAACAACCATCTTGATCCAACAAATATCTGAGTCACAAACAAAAGATGAATTAGGATCATGGTTTGAGCAGAAAAAGGCAAAACTTTCATGAAAAAATCACTACACAAACTTTCCCTTCTGCACCCATCGCACCCTGCCTATGTACAGGGTGAGATGCATATTGACTAGCCAATGGCTAGCTCAGTATGCATCACACCTTTCAATGCAGACTAAGTGCGATGGGGAGAGAACAAATTCTTCAAACCCCCGGGGCCCAGAAGAAAGGGAAAGCTTGCTCAAAAACAGAAAAGGATGGAATGCAATTGAAGAGCTCAGGGTTAGCTCCTACCTAGTCCTGATGGCATGGAGAATAGTCCACTGGATCTCCCGAAATCAGCTGATGAAATTTGAGGGGGAAAACACCTCTAGAGCTCCAAAAATCCCAAATTTGAATGATTTGGTAAAAATGAGAGGTAAAACTGCTTTTATGTTACTATTCACGTATTTCAAGTAAAATGCTAGTTTTTTAAACTCATTTTTCAAGAATGTATTTGTATTTCTAATCAATTTGATGGAGTAATTGAACAGGTTGTACGACCATTGAAAGAATCTAACATGTTAAATGGTAATCTAAATATCTTTGACCACTATCCATGAGCAATGTTTCTGCAGGGCTCAAGCTCGTTAAAAAATAAACCCGCGACTGAGCATAGTTTCTTTCGATTCAAGCTCATTAAAAAATGAATCCACCCTAACCTTTGTGATTTCCTTGCTATCAGCCTTTTGAGCCTTGGTTGTGTTCTTACTATCACCTCCACTCTTTTGTTCGATCATACGCTTCCACTTGATTGTTTACCCTTTTGAGGAACAGCTGTGACGAGTGATTCTGTTAGCCACCCTTTTACATTGCTATTTTTGAGAAGTTCCAAACTTACGTAGAACCAGTTGCTACCCGAAAACATCACTCGTTCCTCAAAAAATGAGTCTCTTTTAAGCTCTTTTGAGACTCGTAAAATATGAAAATATTGCCGAGTTACTGGCCTTTCTAGCTTGTTAAAGTAAGGGGAAACGCCATCCCTCCACTACATTTTAATCTTTTTGGACCTAAGGGATCATTCTGCAAAAATATCAAGCGCTTGTCTTTTTTGGCTCACTAAAACTATCGAAAAGTCATCCCTTTCGTATTATTTTATACTTTTTCAGACTTAAGGGATTATGCTATGAAAAAGGACTATTGGAGTTTCCTTTTCATCTCTTTTAAAACTCTCTAAACATGAAAAGAACTGAGTTATCTTTACCATTGAACTCGTCAGAACAATAGTGAAAAACTTGTCCGTCTAGACAAGAGCGAGTTTCACTGTCACCAAGCTCGCTAAAAAATAGTGACAAGTTTGCCCAAAGGGCAAATTATAGAACAAGCATATGTTATCCTCCTCAAGCTTGAAAAAAATAAAGAGGTACTTGTCATCTATGACTAGGGAAAAAGGGAGGAAAACTTGAAAAAACTTCATTGAGTTTCTCTTGAACATGACACTTTCACTCCATCACCATGATTGAGTCGGGTTGGGTTATTCTGTTCACCAGTCACATCACCATTGGTCCTCCGTACCATCCATTTTTTGGGTTAATGCTACCTATCCATCTCAGTGTCACTGATATGTTCAAGAGAAGTCATTGAGAGAACTCACTACCCAACTTATGCCTCTTCCACTTCAATACCTTCACCCTCCACTTTTTCATGACTGCCATTCCTGAACCTTGTATCATCAGATCGTTTTCACCTCCAGAAAATCATTTTCTTCGTTTCGTGTCGTAGATGTGGGATTCATTAAGGCCCTCCTATGATGGGTCACTTCTTGTCGACATCAACTTATTATCTAAGAAGTTGACTTTGGAACAACCCTTTCAGTACTTTGAAGCTTTCATGCCTCAATGGCAAGTTTCTCACTTCCGACAACAAGTTTACATCAATGGCCTTCGACCGAAATATTTTGCGTGGTGTTCGACATCGACTCATATATTCACACCACGTGAATTGTACTGTAGTACCTTGAGGGTCATTATCATTATCAGTGATTCCTCTCGCACTTGTTAACAGCTTACATCATTGGCTGGTAATCAGGCAATGTCTTTTCATGTTCAACTTCATAACATCTTTTCACATGGACCGACTTGTACATTGAGCGAAGATTGAACGAGTTTTGAAGACCCAAGATCTAGTTTCATCCATCCAGGCTACGATATATTTAGGAATATAAAGACATCAAAAGTACACAGTAGCTACACAGATGATCATCCAAGCTAAGGGATGATGGCTCTACAAGAATCACCAGTCTGCAACAGCGAACGATTATCTGTCCTATGTACATGAAAATGAATTTACAAAGCTAAGCATGGGAATGCCTGCCTTAGCTAGATCATGAAAATAAAATGAAGATAATGTATTGTATTTTATTTTATACAGGCCACCTTCCAGTTCAAATACCTCAGATCCTCATGATAAAGCATTTCGCCCGACATCAGAAGATTTACGACCTCATGCTTTAAGGGGCAACTGTTATAGACATATTTGGGCACTGCAACCCCAATCACATATGTTGATAAACCAAGGGCTCTTAAACCCATAAAAGTGTTGTTTCATACCCTAAAGGATCATGGTCAACTGATTACATCATTTCCCAGAAGTTCCACCTGAAAAACCACTCAGAACTGGCCAAAATTGGACCATACACATTGCTCCATGCTTAGGGTGCAATGCATACTTGCTGCTACACTGGCCAGGTGCGATGGATACTGAAAGAGCCTTCTATAGGGTGCGATGGGCGAGAGTAGAAAAATGGCAGAGGTAGTTTGCTAGGTGGAAACCCAAAGAATCTTCTAGAAACTGCTCATATGACGCTTGCCTCTCTGAATTCACCCAAGGCTGAGTAAGAGATCAATGAAATCTCCAATTGGAACCAAGAACTATCAGTGAAATGACACTAATAAAAAACCCAGAAGCTGACTCACCCCTATACAAATATCTATAAATGGATCCCTCATCTAAGAGATCTAAAGGCTGGAATTTTGTAATTTGTAAGGAAGTGCTGTTGGTTTCTCTTTGAGAAGAAACATTGCATTGTTGGGTGATCTTGCTTTTCATGAGGTCAAGAGGGCTTTCATGCTGGGAGGATGATGTTGGATCGGACAACTAGGTTGTAATCCTCTCTTCTATTTCTACTATCAATAAAGTTCTTTGAGTTTTCCTCCATATAATTGTGTATTTGTGAATCTTGTTATTTGTAGATGCAATTGTATGGTAGATGTATTTATGATTCTGCATTGTTTATGATATCATAGATTGAGATGCCTTGATGGTGTTTTGTTGCTTTGTCTCTATAGGTATTCTCTAAAGCAGGACAAGTAGGAGAGGAGTGGAAGCTCTATCAAGGGAGAAAGGAAACAAACAAGGAGCCAAGCAGAAGATACAGGTTGGTCCTCTTTGCTTCTCTCTTATCTATCATACATAAAGGAAATCTTGAAGCACTTTGAATTGTTTGTTTCTAAGATAGCTACCCGTCTTAGTGGAACTAGCAGATCGAAATGACATTAGTTTTCTCAGAAACACTAATATCATCTTATTTTTGTGGAGATGATGATTTGTTGTTGAGATCCTTGCATTCCATTTTGTTGGAGGATACTTGTATTCCACTTTATGTGAGAGTTTATTAATTTGTCATACTGAAGGAGAGCTTTTTATGAGTGAGAGTTCTTATAGAAGTGTGTCTCATGGAGTGATATGCCACTCTAGTTAAGGGCATTATTCCTTGTATTGGAAAAGAACACATCATGTATTCATCATCATTTTGAAGAAAATAATGAAGTGGCCTCCCCAATCTTGACATCGAACCTAAAGACATAATCCACAGAGGGTGAACTTAATTATCAAGTTGTTTGTGTTTTGATTTGATGGTTTTCTATATGTTTCCTCTTCTTTAAAGTATGCACATGTGATTTTTTCAGACTCCTTCACATGAAATTCTACTAACATCACAAAAGTAAAAGATCTTGGTTAATGCCGATAGCTGAGAGAACCTGGATCAAGTTTTGTATCCGAGCAGAATTCTTGCTTCTGAAAATTGTCAGTGTGAATGATAACCAACAATTGAACATGTAACAAGAAAAGAAAATGAATGATAACAAAGATCTCTATGAGGCCTATTAGAGTTGGTCTTTTCATCCCTCCGTCAGAGATCAAAATTTCGTTTATTGCATTTCATCTTAGGTGTCTCATTCAGTCCTGTTAGCTGCATTCCTCTAGGAGCATCAATCATCTGACGGAGGAGGCTTTTCACTCATGTTCCTCATGTCTTGTACCTGCTGGTCTAATTTAGTTCATAAAAATCATTTTCAAGTCAGTTGCAGTCATGCTTGTTGTTTTGTTTGCCAAAGAGTCATTTTAAGGTTTTAGGGTTCATTAGGTCTAGGGTTTTGCTTAATTCAATCTGAAAAATGTATAATAATGCCAGTAGGCACATGAGGGAGTTTCAAATAAGATTTCATTGTAAAAATTTCAACATAATTATTCTCGATCATGACTTTTCTTCAAAACTCTGTTTTGAAGAAAAATCATCAATTTCATCTTTTGTAATAAATGCCATGTAAATTCAAAAAAATTTCAATTGTCAAATTCTTCAAGCGCAGCCCTGGTCGCCTTTGCAAAATTCCATGTCAGTTATCCGTGCAAAAAATAAACAATAATTTCGTCACTCAACGCAAAAAATCAAGTGGAAACAAAATCAGAGTTTGTATTAAAAGTGAAAGTGCCAAAGTTCTGCAAACATTACAAAGTGGGTTATTTGAAATTAAAAATCAAAGTCATTGGGCATATAAGATATTTTTGGTGTTTGAACAATCCATTGGTATGCCAAAGACATCATTAAGCCGAGTCAAATTGTGGAGGAATGAAAACTGGGTTTTGAAGAACTGATTATGGGTGAAATTCAGTCGCGGCGCACAGGAAGAAGGTCGTGGCGCATAGAGCCACACATCACTGTGTAAATTAAAACGTGTGCGGTGCACATACTGGTCATGGTGCACAGAACCAACAACCAATTTTTTCATTGCCTTCAAAGAAATTTCAAATCTTTCACACCCATTTTCCCCGAGTCTGACTGATATTGCAATTGTTATTGAATAGTGTTTGGTGTGGTTTCGAAGTTTGATTTGGAGAATTTGAATGTTGAAATTTAAACCCTATCCTCTTATGGAAACTTCTCTTAGGGTTTGAATTCGAGTGTTAAAATTTGACTTTGGTGCCAAAATAATCCAACCCCTGTTTCCCTTTCCCATCACTATAATCATGTCATCATTTTCAATCCCCTATTCCCTTATACTCCCAAGTCACTCATTCCCATTTATCCCTATCCCTAAACCCTCCAATTTCCCATCACTATCACTTTTCTATATCGTTTGCAAAAAAATCCCCAAACCCCAGAGTCCTAAATACAATCAAGTGACTGTTATTACATTTGACTGTAATTACATTTTAAATCTCACTTGACAAAGCTCCACTACACCTACTATCCATATTTCCCACAGTCCTTTCCTATTTTGCACACATTTGGAAATTGGAAACAAAGCACCAAATGCTCATTTTCAACAAGTCAAACATTCACTTGGCATAGACTTGTCACACCATGACAGACACTGAGTCATCATATGAACAAGACAGTGATTCTACCACAGAGCTTCATACACCGAGGAGGCCTCGTAAGGGTGGCAAACATGTCAGAGAAGAGCCCACCTCATTGACTCAATTGCAGGCTTGCCCACTTGCCATGGCATGTTTCCAACAATAGTCATGCTTTCAGTATTGTGAAATGATTTCTCAGATTCAGCATCATCATGAGTTGACTCGGTTGTTTGTTTAACATTTGCATGATGGTCAGGTAACTCTTGCTGGTGTAAATTTCACCTTGACACCAGATACCATTTCTCAAGAAACAGGAATACCTAATGTAGGTGTGGAGTGGAACAAAAGACAGCAGGTAAAAAGAGTACATTATGAACCATACATTAGGTCCAGCTATGTGAGACAGCTCAGCAGGGTGTTCCCGTTCCGGTTTTTGAAAGAATCCTATGTGCTGTTGATGAGACTCATTATCAGATACTTCAGTTATGAAGGCCACTTCTCACGTCTCTATGCATACCATATCAAATTATTGATGCATTTCACGAGAGTAAGATGATGAACATTCCATATTTCATGTGCTGAAACATCGAGAGGATGACTACTCTTATACAGAAGAAGACTCCTAAACAGTAGTACAACATCATTTACCATTATGCGCTCATCAAGATCATTGTTGTACATCAGCTTGGCTTGCAGGGTATCACATGGAGAGACTTCATTTCCCGTGATTCTTCACAGCTTTAGCAGCTCATTAGGAGGTTGTCCATGATGTGGGTGAACCTTCACATCAGTATGGAGGTCAGGAAAAGGAGTCTACTAGTGTGTCGACATATGTCACCTATCAAAGAGGCATGAGAGGATTGTTTGCAGCAACTCGACGAGTACTATCTCCACCTGGGGTGGAAGGGGTCTTGTTGCCATCATCAATAAAATAGGTATAGGTATAAGACAAAGGCAAGAAGCCTATGCAGGATGAGGGCCCTTCAGCAGGCCAAGACACTGATTTCATACTCATCGATGATGATGTGAGCCCTCCAATCTCAATGCTGAGGGAGATTATTCAAGAGCAGAAGGCCGAGATAGATGCATTGACCAACAAGTTATAGAGAGCTCAATGGGCCATAAATTATTTGGAGCAGTGAACCAAACAATTGGAGGATTAGCATACAGTCATGGAGTTGCAAAACATCCGTGAAGACCGGCAGGCCGCCCAAAGAAGCCTAAATGATATGACACCCATTCAACAGGAGATAGAGGCTGATCGAGAGATTTTGATTGAGAGGGTCAACATTCATCTTGAGAAGCTGTTGGGAAAGGAAAACAAGGACAAGGACATGCTCAGGCACATGAAAAACCATTATTGGGCACGAACTCATGTTTGCAAAACGAGGATCAATATCCTGAAGGCAAGACTAAGGAGGGCACTAAAACGACACAAAAGGCATGATAGGCTCCAAATCTTGTCCGAAGCTTCTTTGGCTGAGCACGATACTTGATGATGGACCTTTAGTCCAAATTTCAGCAAATTTGGAGAAAATTTTGTCAATTTTGAATTTTTTGGCTTCAAAATAGATTTCCTGCCCAACGCGTAATGCCACTTGGCGCGCGCTTATAATTGGGAGATCCTCTTGAGGAAAAATTTGCATTTCTAGATTTTTTATGAAAATTTATGCATGCTCATGAATGACTTAATGATTTCATCAAGTTCTGGGTTTCCTAAAGGGTCAAAAACAAACAAAAATTGACCTCTCTGCCACCTTTTGCACCCTTAGGAAGCAATGTTGGGAGATTGGATTTTTAGAGAGGCAAATGGACATCAACTCTAGAGATTCTTCTTGGGTTGGAAAGTAGACAGGCAGGGCTTTTCAACAAGCTATCATGAGCTCAATTTGGACTTCGGGAAGGTCCCCAAAATTAGCCTCAAAGTTGTGTTATGCATATAGGTTTCAGGCACGGCGCATAGGGAAATTTGGCCTATTTTTCACTCAGCACCTCAGAATTTCGCCTAATTTTGACTAGTTTCACTTTTTCATGTAACTCTTGATTTATCTTGATGTAAATTCATGACTTTGATGTAATTTTGGCACATTGTTACTCATCCATGTAGATTCATTCACTAAAAAGTGAAAAGATAGTGAATGAATCAGTTTCCTTTTATATAGAGGCAAGTTGTTTCATTGCCTATTTTTCAGTTCCTTGTTTAGATATGGTTGAAACAGCTCCTAGAATGATGAGCTCGACCCCTAGAGGCATGGGAAGGAGTTAGGCTTGTCTATATCATGTAATTTCTCAGTCATTTTCAGGGTTAGACACTTGGGATTTCTTGGCATTCCATTGTACATTTGATTTTTGCATTTTTGGCAAAGGAAAGACTAGGGTTTGCAGCACTTTTTGGGATCCCCGTGGCTCTGTGTTTTCATGGTGTTCTTCTCTATGTAATTTTTAAGTTCATTGATATTTGTGTGTACCATTTCCTTTCTCTTTTGCTTTTGAAATTAAATAAATGTGTGACAAAGGTAGACTTCATTAGCTTGTTGTGCTCTGCCTTCCAGTTTTGTTTAATTTTCAATGTTTTATTCAATTTGAAGAGAATTCTTGATACCCTCTAGCCCTCTTTAGCTTCTCACCAGTCCGAACCCTCCATTTTTACAAGTCAAAGCATCAAAACGATTGCCTTTCTTGCCCCAATCAGAACTCCGCAAAACTAGCCTTCATCCCTAGACCCAAATTTGCCTTTCCCTTGATTCCAACAAAACCGCCAAAAAATCAAATCAAATCCTTGCACTTCATACCTAGCCTAAAATCAGAAGATATTTCAGTCATCTCAAGCCCCATAGATCATAATTTGCTAAGATTTACCCGGAGAGAGCCCTCTCTTGACCTGGCAGGGCTAGCTACCAGGCTGAGCGTGGTTTGATGTTGTCCCTGGATCCTACCTTTTCAGCCTGAGGTAAATCTAGGCTCTAACAAGGCCTTCTACAATATGGAATGCATGGTATTTATAATGTATGCAAATTATGAGGAGAAAATGGAAAAGGAGGAACAAGAGAAAGAGAGAGCTGAGGATGATGCTCCATCTCCATCTTCAGGTGAATACTCCTTTTTATTCATCTTCTTCTCATCATTCAAATGAGAAGATCAATCAGATACTTGAAGCAGAGAATGTTGAATTGAAGAGACTTCTATAAGAATTATAAGAGGAGAAGGAGAGATTGCAACTTGAATTACGAGCCATGGAAGAGGCCTTGGAAAAGATGAAGTGAAAAGAAGGTTTAGCAAAGCCATCATCACCTACATTGGAATCAACAACTGAGGTAAATAGTGTTGATAGTTCTTCAGTTTCATTTTCACGTGATGTTGCTTCTTTTGCAAGCCTTGAGGTACCCATTTCAAGCACCGACATGAGTCTCTTTACCAATATGGGATATAAAGGAGGAATACTTGGTGTTAATGGCCAAGAATAGCTCATCCATTGGAGGTTGTATAAAGACCTCAATTTGCAAGATTGGGATACATCGAAGGAGAGTGTCTGAAAGTAGTAGAAGCTTCCAAGACATTCTCGAAAACATCGAGGAAAGAGGAAGATGGGAACACGTCACAATCATCCCATGATAATGGAAATTGTAGAGGAAGAGCTAAGGAAACCTCTTATCACTTGGATTGCACCAAAAATGACCTGACAAGCTAAAAAAAGTATTTTTATTTTAATATTCATTTTTATTACAAGAAGATTGTTAATGATGAGAATAAATCACGGCATAGGAAACCATGTAATTTTTGTGGCTTTTATAACCATGTTGTTTCCAAGTGTAGAAAAAGGATGGAAACAAGAAAGAGGACAAGATGTGAAAGGCCTTCTCCATATCAGGGAAGGAAGAAGGTTAAGCAGGCCTGTAGGAAGCAGAGTTTTTGAAGTCATTGCAACAAAGGTGGACATCAGAGAGCGACATGTTGGGAGCTCCATGCAGAGAAGCATCTCAAGAAGGACAAAGCGCCTATGCCGGAACCAGTTGGTAATGTTGTTCAAAAAGTGAAAAAACTACAGAAAAATGACCCATTCACGTTATTGAGTAAGAGATGGTTCTTTCATAGATAGTAGCTTTTCATGGCCATATTTTTGTAAATTATATGTTTTGAAATGATTGTAAAAGTGATGATGTGTTTTCCATCACTTATGAAAAGGAACATGGTTATGTTTTTCGCCTTTTCTTGATAGTTGGGGTATTGGTTTTGCTTATGATTTTGACATAAAGTTGACCAAAGAGTGTTTTATAAACACTTGGAAAGTATCGTTTTTTTCTTGGGTCGAATTTATTATTGTAAATGAACATGTATTTTATAAATATTTTACTACATGTTTGCATAGGATGTAGGTGTCAGTTCATCACTTATCGCCTTGAATAACAAAGGTGAAGGAGAAGGAAGTGTGGCCTGTGAGGGCACTTTTTGTGCACACATGGGAGTACAACAAATTGCATATTGTGTTCATGATTATGGAGGACCAAAAGATACTCAGTGGGGTGGAATGATCCAGGTGGCTCCAAGATCAAAGATGGCTTTGGAAAATCTCCAAAATTAAAGTTCTTAGATTGAAATAAAACTAGGATCAGATTGAATATATCGTTTCAACCTTTCCAATGGCGTAGTGACACTGAAATTCAAGTCTATATGAGAAAGTTATTATAGTTTGAAGTTTGTACCAAACAATAAAAAAAAGGTCAAAGTCAAAAGTAAACCAGAGGGCGCCATAGTGGCACTCCCATAAGTTACCACATGGTAGCTCAATTAGTTGACTAGGTGGGCCACAACAAGTGATGTGGAAAGATCACAAGTCAAGACATGGGATGTAGGTGATAGATGTGGGATATGATGTGGACCAATGAGAGCCTGCCACATGGACCAATCACATGGTGCCACATGGCACCTCAAATTAGACCCAAGTGGCCTACGAATGATGCAACGTACAATTTCATCTTATTCTCATATTTTGGGGATTTTTTGTCTTATTCTAATTGTTTGGGGAATCATTACAATATGGTGATATGTATACCATATATTATAGTGATTAAAAACTATCCTAAAACCAAAATTGAGCTTTAAAACCATATCAAAAAAAATTGGGAGTCCATGGGTTTTGAACCCAAAACCTCCCTAACAACAAGTAACTTAATATAACTATACCAACCATTGTTCCAACCATGCACTTTTTTATAAAATTCCATTCAAATGGTTCAAAGGGAACCATGGATAATACATGAGAGATTAGGGTGCATGTAGACCAATAAAGACATGAATCTCAAGAAGATTCTAGGAACATTGTTAGAGCATATGTTAGGGAACATTTAAAATAATATGATCTATGAGGAATCTTTAAGATTCCCACGGAGAAAATTTTTGAAGGTGTCAAAAATATGTCGAGTTTATACTCTTTTGAACCAATTTTTCACAAGGAAAGTGATGGCTTAATTAGTTCGTTCATCTAAGTAGCCGAATTTTTGTCAACCTAAAGAAGAGTATCTTTGAGATTCCTAGGGATACCAGATTTAATAGAGTTAGAAAGCGGTGGATTTATAGTCATATTTCACAATTTTTCGCAAGGAACATGATGGTGAATGTAGTTCCTTCATTCGATTAGATGATTTTTAGGTTGTCCCTAGACTTGTACGTATAAGATGCATTGTTGCCATGTCTTCATTTTATTTTTTCTAACATGATTTGATATTGAGATCCTTGTGTTGGGTGTGGAGCCTAATTATCTTCTGTATTCAAAGGTCTCAGCCGGATGTATACCCCAGGAAGAATGTACACCCCTCCACGCGGGGGGGTGTGGGGGGGACTTGTCCCCCCCATGGAGGTTCAGGGGGGGCGATCCCCCCCAGCTGGGGGGTCCTGGGTCCGCGGTCCCCTGGCGGGGGTTCGGGGGTAGCACCCCCGAAGATAAAAATAGATGTAAAATTGCCTTGTAAAAGTCTAGTAATTTTATAGTCAATCTAGGCTATTCATTATGCAGATGATCTGATGGTAGAAGTTATGTTTAATTTAAGGTTTTTTCCCTAGAAGGAAACCCCTCACTATATATGAGGGAATTGTATTGCGTTTACGTATATCTATATTCTGAGTGAGGAAGAGAGAGGAGATTGAGAGGAAGAGGGAGTTACAGCGGATTTGCTCTAGGTTGTATCTCTTCAGTTTGCTGGATAATATAAAAGGAAGGACTGGCTATTTCTCCGTGGACGTAGCCCAAACTGGGTGAACCATGTATATCTGTGTCTCTCTTGTTTTATGCGTTTTCTGTGTTTATATTTATGCAATATTTTATGTGTTCCATTGCTCTGTAATATATAATTTTCTAACACCTTGTTTTCCATTTTATTGGAGGATCCTTGTATGCCACTTCATGTGAGAATTTTTTATTTTGTCATGCTGCAGGAGATATTTTTATGAGTGAGAGTTCTTATAAAAGAGCATCTCATGGAGAGGCATGCCACTCTAGTTAAGGGAGTTATTCCATGTATTGAAAAAGAACACATCATGTATTCATAATCATCAAACATCAATTAAAGAAGCGGCCTCCCCAATCTTGACATCGGGCCTAGATATGTAACCCACACTGGGTGAACTCCATTATCAAGTTGTTTGTGTTTTGATTTGGTGGTTGTGTATATGTTTCCTCTTCTTTTAGGTATACACATGTAGTTTTTCTCATACTCCTTCACATGAAATTCTTCTAACATCACAAAAGTAAAAGATCTTGGTTAATTCTGGTAGCTAAGATAATCTGGATCAAGTTTGATATCAGAGTGGTCTTATTGCTTATGCGAATTGTAAGTGTGAATGATAACCAACATGTCGTAGCAGCTACAACCACCCTCCAAAAGTTTTCCTTAGCTTCATTTTGGAGCCTCCCTACCAACCATCCTCAACAGCATGTATTGCACTATCAAGTACATGAGCTTTAGTGGTTTTCTAGCAGCATGACATCCTATGTTTGGTATCTTGTTGCATTCCCCTCATAGGCTTCTTCCCCGAACTTGTTCCCGCTGGTGGCTGGACAGCTCGCTCAAGAAATTACGCAATTCTGGAGGGGAACCAGTGTTCCCTCCAGAAATTGTGCAATCCTGACTCCAGCCTGTTGGGCTTAGAAATTGCACAATCATGTCAGTCAACCTTCCCACGAAAAACTGCACAATCTAACCCAGCAGGACTACTAAACTCAGAAATTGCGCAATTCTAGGCAACAGTTAGTTGCTTAGCCTAGAAATTGCACAATCCCTCTAGGTAGCCAGCCCAACTCCCTCCCAGAAATGTGCAAATTTCTCCCTCAGGCAAGAAGGTTGTTGCATGTGTCATCAAGTTGACCAATTCCACTTGGGACTGAGAAAACTTGACTTGCATGCATGGGATGCTTTTTTAGGAAATAGAAAAAAGCATCCCTATATATTAGGGAGCTTTTTTTTAGCAGCTAGAGGTTAAATGCAAAGATCTTTTTAGAAAATTTCCTCCAAGTTTCGCTTTTTCCTAGATTTGTGGCATACATGTCATGAGCTTCAAACTTATTTATTCAATGCTTCAAAGCTCATTCTTTCACACCAATCTTGGAGCTCTGACATCCCAGATCACATCCAGGAGTCTTCAACACATCCAACTCAGCTATTTCTCGGTAAGTTGGCTTAACTTATCTTTTGCAACATTTATGTCACTTTTTGTGTTTTGGCTTGTGTGAGTGTTGTCTTCTTTATTTCTATGAACTCTTGTTGTCATTTACATGCATATTATCTTGCACTAGCACCATTTCAGTTTTCATTAGCATCTCACTATTGTCGGATGCATAACATTGTTTTTCACAAATGGTCACTGATTCTATGACTCGCTTCACACACATGCATGTTTTTCCATTTTATGAATCTTGCATTCACTGTTTGCATGCACGGTAATTCAATACTATTTACACTCTTTATCACCATGTATTCACATCCACATTTTATTTTAGTTTTATATCGGCGGGTTTGGGAAACCTTGGCTCAAACTCTGCCTCACAAAGACAGTAGTGTGCAATCCTAAGAGGGAAGGCTTTGCCTTCCTCCCATAAAATGCACATTTCTACCCAGTGACTTTCCTCCAGTCTTGCATTGCGCAATTCTAAGAGGTAGTAATTGCTGGCCCAAAAAATTGTGCAATACAGTCACTTGGCCTGCAACCCTTGCCAGTCGAAATTTCACATTGCGCAATCCCAGTAGCCTGCAAGCGAGTCTAGATTGTGCATTGTGCAATTCCAATAGTCAACCAACCTCCCAACAGTCTGGAATAAATTTTTCATAGTTCCAGCAGCCAGTCTCTTGACCTCCCAAGTAAAATTGCACAATCCTTGCTAGTCAATCCGCAGGGATGTTGCATGTCATTCCTCAAGTTTTCTTTGGTTTTAGCTTATATATTTCTTTCCATGCAAGTCGCCTTGTCTCCAGATCTAGTAGGTGTTCATTCGCCTCTCAACAGTTCAAGACCAATGGCCTCCAAGGGAGTAGGATCAAAGGACACCATCAGAAGTGCAACTGGAGCAACAATTGAGTGAGTGTCTACAAGTTTACCGATCTATGAAGACACCAAGTTGATTGTAGACAAGGACATCAAGATGAAATGGCAAGAGGTCAATGATGCATTTGTAGGCACATCTGGGGAAGATCTCGAAGTCTTCCAAGTCTATGTGAACATTCATAAGTCCAGCTTGTAACAAATTGCATGTAGGTATCATGTGTTCCCATCCGCAGACATGATAAATTGAATCATCTCACACATTGACCCAGAGACAATGACATTGGGCAGTGTCAGGGGGACAGATATTACTACATTCAAGGCACAGGATTATGAGCAAATTTACCATATGTCGAAGCCAGTGATCACCATGGAAACATCCTTCAGCATACCTAGCAATAATGCTAACTCTAGGGATATCTTGAAGAACTGGGTGAAGGAGCTAGCCAAATTCAAGCTGACACCCAACTAGGTTTACTAGATGAAGCTATTGCAGAAGCCGTATCAATAATTGATCATCTTTTCATGTTGCTTGTATGGACAAGAGAGCACAAAAACCTTCCCGCAGATTTGGGCAATCACGATGGACCAACTGGTCAGTGAAGGCAAAGCATGCAACTGGTCTGACATGTTGGCTCATAGGCTAAAGGAACAAGTAAGAAGAGCTTGGACACGGCTCAAAGGTCAACGAGTAGAAATCTACATGTTCGCTTACATCTTGGATGAAATATGTGCCCATCAGGACTTCCCAGGCTTGAAGTGCGCAAGGACATTGACAGAGACCTCTGTGAACACTTATTATAAAATTTTGTCTGAATGGAGCTTCAGAGGAGTCATCACACAGCTGTCAGATCATTTTGTCACCTAGTGTACAAGATGCTTTTCGAGGAGGATCCACCTTGCATATCGAATCCAGTAATGGAGGCACTAATCGACATAGCAGATCGGTATGCCTCACTGTCTGGCACCTTCATATTGAAGTACAATGTGGAGAAGCCTCCGCATGTTTTGCCGAATTTTTCCTTGGACAAGCTCATCATGAAAGAAGTATCATACCACATCTCGACAAGATTGTCAGCTAGGCTACATCAGAAGAATAAGGCACCTTGGCTCCCCCTCCCATTACAGATCGAGTTATACAAGATATGGAATTTCAAGCATGTGGATGACAAAGCAGAGGAAATCAAGAAATATCCATTCGATGCTCAAAGCTACATTCTGTATGACCCGCATTGTTTTGTAAAAGATCATTGCGTGAGAGTACAGTTTTAGTGTATCCACGAGGCATGTCATTTGGGCAGAGAAAAACCCATGGAGATATTGTCACAGCTTCTCCAGGCCCAATGAGCTAGTTGGCATCGCTGTGGGATGGTTAGCGAAGCAGCGTGAAGCAACATCCAGGAGAGCACCAACAACAAAACCAACAGAGGTAAACATACTAGCACATGACAACAGTAAGAGTAAGATTGTCAACAATACAGAGACAAAGAAAAGCTGCGAGTTCTAAGAAGACTCACTTGTGGAGAAAGAATATTTGGCAATAGAGGTGAAGAGGCAACATCGTGATAGGAGGAACACGCAAAGACAAAGAGGAAAATGGTGAATGGAGGAAATAGAGAAGGAGTTGCATGAGTTGAAGGAACAACTCAGGAAGGAACAGGAACTGCGCAGACAGGAGAAGTAAGCACAACAAGAACAGGTACAATAGGGAGTGCAACATGTACCGATAGATTAAATTGTGCTCGTACAGGTATTCAACTCATCCAAACAGTTGGCACCAAGGAGAGAGGGTGAGAAATCGTAGGAGCAAGATTCTGCTCAAGAGATTGAACAAGAACTTGAGCAGATGGATATGAAAATGGAGCAACAAGAGTTAGAGCAAGACATCAACCGACAGCCGAGTCAAACTCTCTGATTGACCAGAAGGATGGTTAATTGATTAGCTTATAGGCAACACAACTTGGAATGACTTTCTTGGTGCTTATGCGTTGTTGTGGGTGATAGTAGATTGAGTCGATGGTGGGGTGAAGGTCTAGTTGTCAGAGGGTAATCTCGTCATCACATGTTGGGTCCCTATAATACTAGTGATTACCCCATTACTATTGTAGTTATACCCCTTATTAATATTGTTGTGCCCCTATTGCTCCCATATTGTTATTACTGTGCCCCATAGAATCCCTCTATTGTTATTTTTGTGGCTTTATATTATTATTGTTAGGTCGGTTGGATTATATTGTGACTCCTTAGACTCCTATATATAGAAAGGAGGTTTTGTCATTTGAATCATCGAAGAATTGTTCATTTATGTAATGTAAAGGAGGTTTCCCCCTTGAAGAGGCTGAATTCTAAGGCATTGACCTATCTTTTCTATCTTTTCTTGAGCTAGTTTCATAACATTTGGTATCAGAGGTTTGGATTCTAGGGTTTCGCTGCTCCAAACAGGTCATCATGGAATTTTTGCTATAACATTTTTTTCTGCGACATTTCAGAAGCTGTAAAAACAACCCACTTGAGATGAAATCGCGCTGAACCTCGGGTCCAAATTTCAGATCTTTTCGCGCTATATTTGCGGAGATATGATCTGAGGAAGTTGGTCTTTTTGCAAACTCCTGAATTACATTCCAAACAGGTGACCTAGGGAAAATCGTCATAACTTTCTCTCTAGGGATCAGATTGAAAGCTCGTAAGAGGGTACAGAAAGAGGATGGCCTGTAGTTTCTTGTATGCATTTTTCAGATCCAAAGGTCAAAACAGTGACTCGTGGCACGTCGTACAAGTTTTCTCTACTGAACTAGTCTATAATCAAGTCACTGTGGGAGATTTCACATAAATCTTCCTTGGACAATCCAATTTGGATCAGACTTGTGGCATTGGAAAGAGGACAAAGGGCTACTACAGGTCACAAATTCAGAACTAGATGATCAGAAATTATAGAGATACATCAGAGGCAATATCGAGCTCCTACAAAGTGAAAAACGGTGTGTAGATTTTCTTAAATTTTTGCTTAAGCTTGGTTTGAAAATTTATTTTGAAGGGATTCAAAGGGCATAATAGAGAATTATTATCGGTAACTAATGCCCCGAGGAAAGAAAATGCAAACGCCTAGTAAGGAACCTGAAAGCTCTAGCATGACTCATGAAGAAGAAGAAGGAATGCTATATGATATATCAAAATTACAAGAACAAGTGCAACAAGTGTCACTTGCACAAAAAGCAACAGAATCTAAGATGGATGGTTTAAGGAAAGATGTAGAAGCTAAGATGGATGGTTTAAATAAAGGTGTAGAAGCTAAGATGGATTGTTTAAAGAAAGGCGTAGAAGCTAAAATTGATGGCATGGATGATAAGATAGAAGAATTGAAGATAAATATGAATAAGTTGCTATAAGAAATGTTCACTAAGGGTGAAAGGGTACTAAAGGAAACTCATGATGAGAACAAAAGAAATGTTAATCATGATTACATAGACTCTAATGTTGGATCGAAGACTCACCATATTCCAAAAATCGACATGAGGAAATTTGATGGCAAGGATCCCGCCACATGGATATTACAGATGGAGTAATTCTTCGATCTCAATAATGTGCAAAACACACAAAAGGTACGTATGGCAACTTTATATTTGGAACCAAATCAGTTTGTATGTTATCAATGGCTTTTCTCTCGTAAAAAATTTATCACTTGGGCAATTTTTACGGAAGAATTGATAGCACATTATGAGGATACAAAAAGCAACACTTTTTTTAGCCAATTGATAAGTCTCAAACAAAAGGGTTCAATAATGGAGCACATTGAGGAGTTCCAAAAATTGAACATAAGGGTAAAAGATATTCCAGAGGAGCATAGGATTGATGTGTTCATAGGGTCTAGGATAATATCCAACATGATGTTCGCCTTTGGGAACCTGATTCATTAGAGATGGCATTCAGGTTAGCAAGAAAAATGGAAAGCAAAATTATGGCAACCAGGAAGCATACCACTCACAACTATAAAGAAGGAAGTGTTGTTGCCCCTAGTCTTCCACAACCTATAAGGTTGACACCACAAAAATTGGAAGAAAAAAATAGAAAAAGGGCTTTGTTACAGTTGTGATAGCAAATACACTAAAGGTCATAAGTGTGCTGAGAAGAAATTATTCTACATAGATTGTGAAGAGGAAGAAGAAAAGGAGCAAGAAAGGTCAAAAAAGAGGATATACTCCAGGAACAAAGCCTAGATGAAGAACAAATAAATCCGACCATATCTTGTAATTCATTGGCGGGAATTACCACTCCTCAAACCATCAAGATAGAAGGACAAATCAAGAAGAAAAAGGTAATAGTGTTGATTGATTCAGGAAGCACCCACAATTTTATTCATTGTAAGGTAGCAAAAGAATTGAATTGCTTCCTATATCCAGCACCAGAGTGTCAAGTGGTGATTGCAAATGGAGGAACAATAAATTGCTCTGGAAAGTGCCATAATATCAAGCTATCCATGGGAGAATATGTATTGATTAGCCTAATACTTTCCATTCCAATGGGAGGTGTTGATGTTGTACTAGGAGTCCAATGGCTACAATCCTTGGGTACAATAGATTTTAATTTTCAAGAACTTTTCATCAAATTTTCTACGGAAGGAAAGGAAGTTGAATTGAGGGGTACTGCACGGAAAACAGGAAAGATAATCAGCTCTAATGGTATGATAAAGCTTCTAAAAAATGAGCAAAGAGGTGTAATTGCACAATTATGTTCGCTAGATGTTTCCACATCGGAATCATCTATTTCTCCACATCTCCAAAAAGTCATGGACAATCATTCCAAGGTATTTGAGACTCCCAAAGGTCTCCCACCTAGTGATCATGATCATGCTATTCATCTGATTCCAGGAAGTGTTCCTCCAAACATCAGGTCGTACAAATATCCCTATGTACAAAAGAGTGAAATTGAATGTATGGTTGCAGAAATGCTAGAGACTGGTATAATTCAACGGAGTCAAAGTTCTTTCTCTGCTCCAGTAGTATTGGTTCATAAGAAGGATGGATCATGGCGCATGTGTCTGGATTATAGGGAGCTCAAAAAGCTCACTATTAAAGATAAGTTTGTCATTCCTGTCATTGATGAATTACTAGATGAATTGCATGGATCAATTTACTTCACAAAGTTGGATCTTCGTTCAGGATATCATCAAATCAGAATTAAGACTGAAGACATTCTGAAAACAGGATTTAGAACTCATGAGGGTCATTATGAATTTTTGGTCATGCCTTTTGGCCTTACCAATGCACCTTCAACATTTCAAGGTTTGATGAATTCAATTTTCAAACCATTCCTTAGAAAATTTGTGTTAGTATTTTTTGATGATATACTAATCTACAGCAAGTCTTGGAAGGATCATGTTGAACATGTTGACAAGGTGCTACAACTATTGGAGGAGAAACAATTATATGCAAAAAGATCCAAATGTTTATTTGGAGTCCAGGAGGTGGAATATCTGGGTCATATTGTATCTCATGAAGGAGTTAAGGTAGACCCTAGCAAAATTAAAGCCATTAAGGAATGGAAAATCCCCACATCCATAAAGCATCTGTGAGGATTTCTCGGGTTGACAGGGTACTATCACAAGTTTGTTAAGAATTAGGAGAATAGCAGCACCTCTAATAACATTATTGAAGAAAGATGCATTATCATGGACTCCGGAAGCAACAAATGCCTTTGAACATCTTAAAGAGGCAATGTGCCAAGCACCGGTCTTAGCTACACCGGACTTCACAAAAACCTTTATTGTGGAATGTGACGCTTCAGGAAATGGAATTGGTGTTGTTCTAATGCAAGATGAAAGACCCATTGCTTTTGAAAGTCGCAATCAAGGGAAAGTTTTTAAGCAAAGCAATTTATGAGAAGGAAATGTTGGCAATACTCCATGCACTTAAGAAATGGCGACCCTACCTAATGGGAAGACACTTCAAGGTAAACACAGATCATGATATCCTTAAATACTTTTTAGAACAAAGATTATCCTCTGAAGAAAAACAAAAGTGGGTCACAAAGATGTTGGGTTATGACTTTGAAATCATCTACAAAAAAGGGAAGCAAAATGTGGTGGCAGATGCACTCTCAAGAAAGGATGAGGATGTGGAAGCATTGTTGTGCGCCATTTCTATTATCCAACCAGATTGGATAAATGAAGCAAGGGAGGAATGGAAGAATGACGAAGAAGTGTGGGCACTTATTTGAAAGTTACAACAAGATTCCAGTACGTCTGATACATTTATCTGGTGTTGTGGCCAACAACAACCCCCCCCTTTTTTCATTTAGTACCAAATCATGATACCGAATGAATGGGGACCCTTAGATAATTTTTTTAAGAAAAGCTAGACTTTCTTTTTGAAGTTACAAATCATAATTTAGAAAAGGCATCTTAGATATTTTTCTATGGAAGACGATAGGTCTTTTAAAGTCGCGTATGCAAAAAGATGGGAAACATCTCTGTTACTCTTCTAAAAATCAAAATACGCGCCACCCTCATGATTAATAACGACATCGCATCGCACCATACTGATGTCCATAACGAAAAGCCAAGAAATTCGCCGATCTGCGATATTGCGATCGCTAGATCGCATATCGCATAAACAAGCCAGACGAGATTTGGCAAGCACTAGGTATTGCGATCTGCGATATTGCGATCGTGCGACATGCGAGGGTACGTCAGCAAATCATAAAATCGCCTTAGTACGAATCCTCCGGGTGCGCCTTTCAAAGGAAAAGCCACTTACCATTACCTGACCTGAAATCATGCGCTTTTAATATTAGTAAGTAAATTGGTTGTCAGTCATTAAGAGGATTAAAGACGCGTGCCTTGTTGGATATTTGCTTCACGTAAGGTGGCGTAATTGATTTATCTCTTGCATTTAAAACTCTCCCATCACCTTTCTAATTGGACATTCCATTTCACTTGCAATCTGCAGGAACAAAGTGCAAAGACGACTCAGAAAGAAACACAAAGTAAAAATGGGAAAGAAGAACAAGGCTCAGAGCTTCGAAGCAAGAGAGAAGACCAAGGAGATGGCGCCCCTATACACAGATACAGCCTGCAACCGAGATGCAAGAATCTCGACATGGGAAGGCATGTACAGGCTATTAGAAGAGGAGAAGCCGAGAATAATGAAAGTGACTGCCGTTGCAGGTGCACCACGCTCCTCTGAAGCAACCCTAGAAGACCTAGCATGTTCATTCCTTCACAGAATAGCGGCAAGGCCTAAGATTCTACCATACACGGATATGGCCAAGTGGATTCTGGATGATGCAGAATTAAACAACAGACAATTTAAGATTCAGGGACATGGGATCGTGGGATCTTTTGCCACCCAAGATATTAATCTAATGTACCATCTGCCCGAACCGCAAGCGACCTATAATGCAGAATTTCTTAGGAAGTTCGCAATGGAGAACCCAGATCTATCAGACACCACTAAAGAATGGTCTAGAAGAGATGAGCCGTTAAAGAAGGATAAGAAAGGTATGTACAGCACTGGTTCCCTTACTTCTCCATATTGTTTTGCTGCAGCCATGCTGTGTAGGTTGTTTGGTATGCCCGATATCAACAAGTTTTCATCTGAGTGGCTGCCATTAATCGACGCTGCCACAAATGCCGATTTAGTAGATTGGGCTAAAATTCTTTCCGATACTCTATATACGGTTGTGGTTAATTACAAGTCCAAAAGATCCTTTTCTCAAAGGTTCTATCCTCCTTTCTATTTGGCTGCCTATGTTATGGATTCCATTTGCCTTGTATCTAATTTCCCCATTATGGGATGGAAATGGACTACCCAAGACCCGTTGCCTATTCACGTCTATCACAAAGTCTTGTGGGATTCCCAGTTTGCCCCTCATTTTTACCAAATTTGCCATGGGCTTATATTGCCCATATATAGAATGATATATGGTAAGGACCCCCCAAGGTGCTTTCCCGAAGCCGAGACTGACATCATCTCCATCGCAAGATGGTTTGGGGAAGAATGGTTTACTTACATTCGAGTTTATGGAAGCACAGTACCTCCACATGTCCTACCCTTGTATGTCCCAGATAAGCTTTTGGCTCGAGAAATCGCTTATCAAACCTGTTCTGAAGGCGGATTAACCAAAGAATTAAAAGATAAGAAAAAGGCCATTTGTTCTCAATTTCCCGTCAATTGTGGGGTCTTCTCTTTATTCGATGTAGGACACGCTTTTGATGAGGTGGAAAACGTGACGTGCCTTCAATTATATAAGTTCCCGATGAGGCCATTCGACCCAAATAAAGTTGCCCAAGAGTTTACTACGAACGTCAAGATAAGAGTGTTGTCTGGACACAAAGATTTGTTTGACAATCTCTTTCAGAGCAAGAGCTCACTCAAAGAGATTTTGCGAGAAGCTCAGTCAAGGTTATCTCTAGGTGAACTCCAGAAATTCACATCATATAGAGATAGAAGGTTGGCCATCATTCCACTAGAAAGGCTGGGAATACCTACTAGAGAGCCAACTCCGAGTATCAGCCTCAGCGAGAACTCCAGCACTTCCAAATCTAAGTCCAACACCGCGCGAGAAGGTTCCGAACATCCTGAAGAGTCTGTGCATGACAAAAGAATTAACGAAGAAGTAGTCAAAGATACAGCTTGATCCAGTGTAATGTTTCAGCAACAAGTTATCACCTCGCCACCAAGAGATGTTCCCCCTCCGGTTATCGAAGCTCCTCTTGTCACAGCAGAGCTAGATAAAGAGTGGGAGTCCTTCAATGAATTAATCAACCTCGAAGGGCAAGTCCCAAAGACGCCTGTGAACGATACACAGGAGGTGCAAGAAATTGCTCCAACAATAGTCAGCGTTACCACAAAAGAAGAAGATCTCTCCATCACTCCATCCTCAGAACTTCTACTTAACGTAGAAGAAATTCCCCCACTAGATGTGTTCTACAGTCCCCAGCACAAAGCAATTGTGAGAAGACAAAGAAAGAAAAGAAAGCTCGAAAATGCACTGTCTCAAGACGCTGAGCATTTAGACGTCTTGTGGAAAGACCCAAGTAATAATCCTACAGAAAATCTTACGAAGCTGTCTCAAATTGCAGGAGCGTATGCTTCTGCAACTATTTACAAGGCCTCTGAAGTTCAGCAGCTCTTAAAGGAATGAGAAAATCACATACAACTACTACAACAACAGTTACAGCAAGCCAACGCAAACAATGAAGCTTCCAGACAGCTCGAAAAGCTCCAAGAAGACTTCCAACAGATGCAAATAGGCTACCAAAAGAGTCTTGAAGAAAAAGAAAAACAACTGTAGGTGGAGCAAGAAATACACAGAGATGAACCTAAGCTTGCAGAGTTTATTTCAGAGTCCGTCGGCTTGAACGAGAAACTACTGCAGCAAAAGAAGAATTGGGGCGTAAAATATCATAGTGGAGGCACTTCTGTGAGCTAAGCGACAAAATCACCAGTCAGGTGGTGGAATTACGAAGCGAATATGATTAGAACGACAAGAGAGTGACAGAGTATCTGACTTGGCAAGACGATGAGAAGGGAAAAAGAGCAGGAGCACCTAGAATTAATGAAAATCATAAAGAAATGCTCTTTAATAAATGGGACGAGCAGATCACGCAGGCAGAGCAAGCAACAGAGGCAGCAGTGACACAGGCAAGTATTCTTATCGACTGTGTAAATGAAAATTTACACAGGGCCAATTTGATTTCAGAGACCACCCCGGGATACCTACCAAACAAGTTGCAACTAGAGACAGAATGGAGGCAAAAGGCACAGGAAAAAGGGAAAGCTGTCCAAGCACTGGCTAGACTGAATTGGGAAAGTTACTGGATGTACCTGGTTAAACCACATAGCCAATGGATGACGGTAAAGTGTATCATGAACGCAGCCGAGAAGGTAGCGCTAGCTCTTATAGAGGCCGTTTTCGCAGCCCAGCTCAGAACGGAAATTAGCCAGCCGACTCTTCTCAAGCCTATGTTAGAAACATACAACTTCAAAGACCAAGTCCACAAGTAGTTTTATTTAGAATGTTGTTTCTTTTTGTTTTAGTTATATTAGAAAAAGGACGGTCGTTTGAAAACCGAATCCTTAATTTTGTAATAATACTATTATTAGATTAAGACATAGTATTTTAACCCTTCTCATTGCATTGGAGAAGGGCCCAGAAATTTGTCAAAAACTTGTCCTCAGAACATGCACTTCTGCACCTCAGAGGGGGTTTTGATGAATGGAAGGATCAGATTTATTGATATTTGCATCTTAATGTCTGCTACTGATGTTGCATTTCTGTACTCTTAGTAGGTGTTAGAAGTAGGTAGAAGTAAATCATTATTGCTTGAAGTTTGTGAGTAAAAATCAGTCATAAATGGTACTTTTATCTCTTGATGAATTTCTACTTATTTGCTTAGAGTGATATACAACTGATATTATTTATATGTTAATGTATAAATGTGTGGTTACCATTTGGCACTTTTGTATGATGGAGTCATTTGTTCCTGCTTCACATATGAATGATTTATCATGCGATATGCAGTCCACAACTGTCATGTTTAACTTCTTATGCAGAATGGTTTATGTTAAATGGTTTATATTCTTATAGTAGCTGAATAATCTTCATTACCAGTTATTATATGAAATCTTTTTAGATCGCATGATGGAAAAGATATACCCCGGGTTAGCTTAGATTGCATATGTTGTTTTCATTAGATTTCATCAGTTTATAGTCAAATCATGAGTTAGATTTAAATTAGCTCTCAAAAGTTCCCAAAGAAACAGCATAATCAAACCCTACACACACACACCCCCCTTAGATCGGGAAGCTGGTCCCGTTATCCCCAGTCGGACCCGCTACACTAAATGGGCAAGGAGCCGCCAACCAGGTTCTCGACCGGGTGGGTATCCCCCTTGTTATTGACCCGATTTCAGGGCCCTCAACATATTTGGTGCTAGAAGGAGGGCCTGAGCATAATACCTGTTGGAATATTTTTGAATTATAAATCTTGAAACAGGATGACTACTCATGAAGTTCCTATTCGGAGTTGCATCTATGTTCATACCTCTTCCAACATTCCACCGGACGTGGTAAGGCTATTGTCTCAGGTAAAGTTCAATGGTAAGAAAAACTCTTCCGCATTTAATCACGCCCTTGAGTTCATACAAAGAGTTTCAACTTCTGATACTTAGAAGATTGATGAAGGTGTTTTGTGCAAGATTTTTACTCTTACCTTCACAGCAAAAGCTACAAAATGGTGCAGAACCCTCCCAGTTGCATCAATTCACGGCTGGGACCAGTTCATTAAGATGTTCATCATGGAATTTGATTGTTATGATTACGACCAGGTATATGATGAAATTGATTATCTTAGAGAACAAGATGAACCCGTAAGGGATTTCAATATGCGATTTCATCTTAAATGCCTACAGTATGATCTCGAAAATGAGCTCACAGACGAAGAACCTTCAGATTACGATGAGTACTTCATACCTCCTGTGTTTGACCAATCAGAAATTAATTCTACCTTTGTTAGCTTTTCTTCTAATATGAATGATCATTCCAAGTTAAATACACAAAGCATCCATAATGAAGAAAATCTACAAAGCCTGGGAGTCATGCATGCTCTACTACCAGAAAAGAGAGATGAAGATGCTAAGAGAAAAATTACCTTGGAAACAGAAGATGACGCTGACAATATCATTTCAAGTCAACGAATGCAGATGCCAAGGTTAGATCAATCTAATGTTTCTCTTTCAAAAAGTATCAGTGCAAAAAGGTATGATCTAAAGCCCGACATTTGTGATAGATCTGATGAACAAAGTTTCTTTTATGATGTTTTTAAATGCATTGTTCCAGATTTACATTTTTCTCTTTATCCTGATGTTTTTTGTGATGACAACCTTTCCCCTCTCAATATTCAAGATATCTCAAAAACTACAGAGGTTTATTTAAATGAATCATCATTAGGTTTTCAAGTTAAAGAGATTGCATTAACACAGCTTTTGATCAAGGATAAAAAGGAATTTCCTGACCTCCCTTGTCAGAAAACATACAATGAAAAACAGGAACGTAGGGAAATCTGTAGAGTCTTTTGTGATAGTTACTTTGAAAATGATAATGTTGTTGGGTTTTCTCAGATAACTCAACTAGGGTCAGAGGATACAAGACATCTTAAATCAGAAATCATGTTAGTCCACCCTCATCTCGAAGTAGAAGATCACTTAAATGATTTTACTATCCCAGGTAATACCCCGATCTATGATTTTTATCATGAGGAAAGCTCCATCCCAGTTTGTAATCACGACCTAGTTCCCTATTCACAAAACCTAGCCAGTTTTTGTGAAAAACAAGATGTTACAAGTAAAGCCCAGTCATGCTGTAACACTATTTGTATAAATTCCCAATCATTCCTTTCTCACTCAAACTCATTATGTACAAAATCGGATTTCTTTTCAAATCTTCAAACTTTGGATAGATTATGTTTTAGCGACTTACATATGAGAATTTTCTTCTCAAACAAAATCACAAAAAATTCGAAATTAACAGATAAAAGGTTACAAGTCATTGAAATCAAAAAATCTTGTCCACAATTTGACTTGCTGTCTTTCCTATTGCGACATCATCAATTCACAACTGAAATTCATTCTGATTTTTATGATCCAATAGGTACCCAGTTGGAAACAACTTTGCATAAGAAAAGAAAATCAGCCAGAATTCCAATTGAGGTTCTGTGTTTTTATTTCTTAGCCAACAATTACGATCCAAGAAAAATTCGATTCTTTTTATTAATGCTTGGAAGATTCATTCGGCTAGGGATAAAAATGAATAGATGGTTCCATTGGAAATATCATTTCACATAGTTATTTCCTGTATATGGTTAGAATAGGAGTAGGAGTAGGAGTAGTTTAGGTAGGTTTTTGTTTTTAATAACTGATAGGCAAAGCTATACATATTCTCTTCATAACCTCAGAAAATATTTGCTTATCATTCCTTTTTAATTTCCTCCAGAATAATGTTTGTTCTGGTTAAATGACATTTGACATTTATTGAAGATACCTTGTCTCTGTTTAAAATTTGGAACTTCTGCTACTATCAACAACGAATCTTTTAAGAAAGTTTGATCTTTATTATCATTAGAACTTCAACCCATATGTGATGATAGTTTCAAACTCCAAAATTTTAAAGAAAGCTATCTCAGTATAGGATTTGTTTTAGGTCAGCACAATGAAAGGTATCAATCTTAAGATAAGTACATTCTTTGTCAAAACAGCCTTTATCGCCCTATCATTGTCGTCCAGAACTTTCTTAAGGAAAAATAATGACTTCCTCCCTGCTAAAAGGAAATTACAGCATTAAGAGAAACAACCCAAGAAAAACACTATATCTCAAAGAATAAGAGGTCTCATCATGAGCCGGCTTATCATGATCACAGATATTATAACTTGCTGACTTTGCCAATAGTGTCTATCAAAACAGGGCAACGACTTAAGATTGTTGCAATCAAAAGACAAGAGGTCTCATCACAAGCCGGCTTGTTCAGCAAAAGTGTAAATCAAGTGAATGACTGTGTCATAATTTGGCCACCAAACCAAGACATTGTTCTTTAGAGAATTAAAAAAGGAAAAGTGTGAAAGAAGGATTTTTCTCTGGAATGTTGCGAATAACCTCAAGCAGGATAAAGGATCATTGCTGATTAAAAGGTAACCCTGTCGAGGCTATGGACGCCTGCTGGCAGCAGAGGCTCTACCTGCAACTAAGGAGCATACTAAAGGACTGATAAACAGAGAAGAATTATTTTATGTTTTACAAAGACCAAGTAATAGCTGATCTAGATGCAAAGACGAACTGGGTGTACAAATAATCGAAACGGAAAGAGTTTGAAACGAAACATCATAGGTAGTTTGAAGTCTCATTTGTCTTATCTTTTTATAATAAAGTTCAAAATTTTTAAATTTTTTCAGAAGTTTTTAAAAGCGTTAATAGAAATAACAGAGATAACTGGTTCTCCCAAGTGAATCGCCAATTATTGTGGCCAGCAACAACCCCCCCCTTTTTTCATTTAGTATCAAATCATGATACCGAATGAATGGGGACCCTTAGATAAAATTTTTAAGAAAAGCTAGACTTTCTTTTTGGAGTTACAAATCATAATTTAGAAAAGGAATCTTAGATATTTTTCTATGGAAGAAGATAGGTCTTTTAAAGTCGCGTATGCAAAAAGATGGGAAACATCTCCGTTACTCTTCTAAAAATCAAAATACGCGCCACCCTCATGATTAATAACGACATCGCATCGCACCATACTGATTTCCATAACGAAAAGCCAAGAAATTCACCGATCTGCGATATTGCGATCGCTAGATCGCATATCGCATAAACAAGCCAGACGAGATTTGGCAAGCACTAGGTTTTGCGATCTGCGATATTGCGATCGTGCGACATGCGAGGGTACATCAACAAATCATAAAATCACCTTAGTACGAATCCTCCGGGCGCGCCTTTCAAAGGAAAAGCCACTTACCATTACTTGACCTGAAATCATGCGCTTTTAATATTAGTAAGTAAATTGGTTGTCAGTCATTAAGAGGATTAAAGACGCGTGCCTTGTTGGATATTTGCTTCACGTAAGGTGGCGTAATTGATTTATATCTTGCATTTAAAACTCTCCCATCACCTTTCTAATCAGACATTCCATTTCACTTGTAATCTGCAGGAACAAAGTGCAAAGACGAGTCAGAAAGAAACAAAAAGTAAAAATGGGAAAGAAGAACAAGGCTCAGAGCTGTGAAGCAAGAGAGAAGACCAAGGAGATGGTGCCCCTATACACAGATATAGCCTGCAACCGAGATGCAGGAATCTCCACATGGGAAGGCATGTACAGGCTATTAGAAGAGGAGAAGCCGAGAATAATGAAAGTGACTGCCGTTGCAGGTGCACCACGCTCCTCTGAAGCAACCCTAGAAGACCTAGCATGTTCATTCCTTCACAGAATAGCGGCAAGGCCTAAGATTCTACCATACACAGATATGGTCAAGTGGATTCTGGATGATGCAGAATTAAACAACAGACAATTTAAGATTCAGGGACATGGGATCGTGGGATCTTTCGCCGCCCAAGATCTGAAGCTAATGTACCATCTGCCCGAACCGCAAGCGACCTATAATGCAGAATTTCTTAGGAAGTTCGCAATGGAGAACCCAGATCTATCGGACACCACTAAAGAATGGTCTAGAAGAGATGAGCCGTTAAAGAAGGATAAGAAAGGTATGTACAACACTGGTTCCCTTACTTCTCCATATTGTTTTGCTGTTGTTTGGTATGCTCGATATCAACAAGTTTTCATCTGAGTGGCTGCCATTAATCGATGCTGCCACAAATGCCGATTTAGTAGATTGGGCTAAAATTCTTTCCGATACTCTATATACGGCTGTGGTTAATTACAGGTCCAAAAGATCCTTTTCTCAAAGGTTCTATCCTCCTTTCTATTTGGCTGCCTATGTTATGGATTTTGTTTGCCTTGTATCTAATTTCCCCATTATGGGATGGAAATGGACTACCCAAGACCCGTTGCCTATTCACGTCTATCACAAAGTCTTGTGGGATTCCCAGTTTGCCCCTCATTTTTACCAGATTTGCCATGGGCTTATATTGCCCATATATGGAATGATATATGGTAAGGACCCCCTAAGGTGCTCTCCCGAAGCCGAGACCGACATCATCTCCATCGCAAGATGGTTTGGGGAAGAATGGTTTACTTACATTCGAGTTTATGGAAGCACAGTACCTCCACATGTCCTACCCTTGTATGTCCCAGATAAGCTTTTGGCTCAAGAAATCGCTTATCAAACCTGTTCTGAAGGCGGCTTAACCAAAGAATTAAAAGATAAGAAAAAGGCCATTTGGCCTCAATTTCTCGTCAATTGTGGGGTCTTCTCTTTATTCGATGTAGGACACACTTTTGATGAGGTAGAAAACGTGACGTGCCTTCAATTATATAAGTTCCCGATGAGGCCATTCGACCCAAATAAAGTTGCCCAAGAGTTTACTACGAACGTCAAGATAAGAGTGTTCTCCGGACACAAATATTTGTTTGACGATCTCTTTCAGGGTAAGAGCTCACTCAAAGAGATTTTGCGAGAAGCTCAGTCAAGGTTATCTCCAAGTGAACTCTAGAAATTCACATCACATAGAGATAGAAGGCTGGCCAACATTCCACTAGAAAGGCTGCGAATACCTACTAGAGAGCCAACTCCGAGTATCAGCCTCAGCGAGAACTCCAGCACTTCAAAATCTAAGTCCAACGCCGCGCGAGAAGGTTCCGAACATCCTGAAGAGTCTCTGCGTGACAAAAGAATTAATGAAGAAGCAGCCAAAGATACAGCTCGGTCCAGTGTAATGTTTCAGCAACAAGTTATCACCTCGCCACCAAGAGATGTTCCCCCTCCGGTTATCGAATCTCCTCTTGTCACAGCAGAGCTAGATAAAGAGTGGGAGCCCTTCAATGAATTAATCAACCTCGAAGGGCAAGTCCCAAAGACGCCCGTGAACGACACACAGGAGGTGCAAGAAATTGCTCCAACCATAGTCAGCGTTACCACAGAAGCAGAAGATCTCTCCATCACTCCATCCTCAGAACTTCTACTTAATGTAGAAGAAATTCCCCCGCTAGATGTGTTCTACAGTCCCCAGCACAAAGCAGTTGTGAGAAGAGAAAGAAAGAAAAGAAAGCTCGAAAATGCACTGCCTCAAGACGCTGAACATTTAGACGTCTTGTGGAAAGACCCAAGTAATAATCCTACAGAAAATCTTACGAAGCTGTCTCAAATTGCAGGAGCGTATGCTTCTGCAACTATTGACAAGGCCTCTGAAGTTCAACAGCTCTTAAAGGAACGAGAAAATCACATACAACTGCTACAACAACATTTACAGCAAGCCAACGCAAACAATGAAGCTTCCAGACAGCTCGAAAAGCTCCAAGAATACTTCCAACAGATGCAAATAGGCTACCAAAAGAGTCTTGAAGAAAAAGAAAAACAACTGCAGGCGGAGCAAGAAATACACAGAGATGAACCTAAGCTTGCAGAGTTTATTTCAGAGTCCATCGGCTTGAACGAGAAAATACTGCAGCAAAAGAAGAATTGGGGTGTAAAATATCACAGTGGAGGCACTTCTGTGAGCTAAGCGACAAAATCACCAGTCAGGTGGTGGAATTGCGAAGCGAATATGATCATAACGACAAGAGAGTGACAGAGTATCTGACTTGGCAAGACGATGAGAAGGGAAAAAGAGCAGGAGCACCTAGAATTAATGAAAATCATAAAGAAATGCTCTTTAATAAATGGGACGAGCAGACCACGCAGGCAGAGCAAGCAGCAGAGGCAGCAGCGACACAGGCAAGTATTCTTATCGACTGTGTAAATGAAAATTTACACAGGGCCAATTTGATTTCAGAGACCACCCCGGGATACCTACCAAACAAGTTGCAACTGGAGACAGAATGGAGGGAAAAGGCACAGACAAAAGGGAAAGTTGTCCAAGCACTGGCTAGACTGAATTGGGAAAGTTACTGGATGTACCTGGTTAAACCACATAGCCAATGGATGATGGTAAAGTGTATCATGAACGGAGCCGAGAAGGTAGCACCAACTCTTATAGATGTCGTTTTCGCAGCCCAGCTCAGAACAAAAATTAGCCAGCCGACTCTTCTCAAGCCTATGTTAGAAACATGCAACTTCAAAGACCAAGTCCACAAGTAGTTTTATTTAGAATGTTGTTTCTTTTTGTTTTAGTTATATTAGAAAAAGGACGGTCGTTTGAAAACCGAATCCTTAATTTTGTAATAATACTATTATTAGATTAAGACATAGTATTTTAACCCTTCTCATTGCATTGGAGAAGGGTCCAGAAATTTGTCAAAAACTTGTCCTCAAAACATGCACTTCTACACCTCAGAGGGGGTTTTGATGAATGGAAGGATCGGATTTATTGATATTTGCATCTTAATGTCTGCTACTGATGTTGCATTTCTGTACTCTTAGTAGGTGTTAGAAGTAGGTAGAAGTAAATCATTATTGCTTGAAGTTTGTGAGTAAAAATCAGTCATAAATGGTACGTTTATCTCTTGATGAATTTCTACTTATTTGCTTAGAGTGATATACAGCTGATATTATTTATATGTTAATGTATAAATGTGTGGTTACCATTTGGCACTTTTGTACGATGGAGTCATTTGTTCATGCTTGACATATGAATGATTTATCATGCGATATGCAGTCCAGAACTGTCCTGTTTAACTTCTTATGTAGAATGGTTTATCTTAAATGGTTTATATTCTTATAGTAGCTGAATAATCTTTATTACCAGTTATTATATGAAATATTTTTAGATCGCATGATGGAAAAGATATACCCCGGGTTAGCGTAGATTGCATATGTTGTTTTCATTAGATTTCAGCAGCTTATAGTCAAATCATGAGTTAGATTTAAATTAGCTCTCAAAAGTTCCCAAAGAAACAGCATAATCAAACCCTACACACACACACACCCCTTAGATCGGGAAGCTGGTCCCGTTATCCCCAGTCGGACCCGCTACACCAAACGGGCAAGGAGCCGCCAACCAGGTTCTCGACCGGGTGGGTATCCCCCTTGTTGTTGACCCGATTTCAGGGCCCCCAACAGCTGGCAAAATGATTCGTTATGGTACAAATATAGCTTATACCTCTGTAAGAATTCCCAACTAAAACAAAAGATTCTTATGGAATTGCACACTTCTCCCTTAGGAGGGCACTCAGGATTTTTAAAAACTTACCACAGGGTAAAGAAGGAGTTTTTTTGGGATGGCCTTAAATCAGATATTCAAAAGTTTGTGGCGGAATGTTTGGTTTGCCAACAAAATAAAGTTGAAACAATTAAGACACTGGGTCTATTACAACCTTTATCCATTCCAAGCCAATATTGAGAGGAGGTTTCAATGGATTTTATCACAGGTTTACCCAAGTCTGAGGGAAAGAGTGTCATCATGGTGGTAGTTGACAGCAGGGAAAATTTTAAGAACCCCCCCTAAATTTATAAATATAATAAATGGGCGAATCTTCATGGTATATAGGAAAAATGTAAGACGATTTTATCAATAATATAATATGTATATATAATTTTTTGGCGAATCTTTCACCAGGCATGGCGAATATTTTACTCAATTATAAAATCTTGTAAGATCTTGGCAAGTCTTTCACTAAATAATAAAACTTTGTATGGATCTAAGACGATAGAATTTCCCCTTTAAATAGTCTATGCTCACATGAATACCATGGTATTACCATTGGTCAATACTTATCATAAACCTGGAGCTTAAAAATTACTATTAGTAATTTATAAAAATTAATAAAATTAATAGTTCATTTTTATTTTACTTTTTATTTTAACCAAGCTAAAATGTTTAACCTACATTAAATTACAACATCCATTTTTACTCTTGACCAAGCCCTAAGTGGATCAAATATTTTTCACTCTATGCTAGTTTGCATATCACGATATTTGATACCTCTCGGGGGTTAGGTAGATCCATAGTAAAGATGGATCTATGCTGGTTTAATTCCCCCATTTAAATAAGCTACATTCCAGGTGAATACCATGGGTCAATACCATGTGCCATTTTGGTGAATACCATGGGTCAATACCATGTGCCATTTTGGTGAATACCATGGGTCAATACCATGTGCCATTTTTATTTTTATTAATTCTAATATTAGGGTTAATAATGGTTTTTTGCATGGTATTAATAACAATCTAGTCCATGGTATTTGTCCCATAGTATTTTTCCCATAGGTTTCACCTAAATATAACCCATTTTTTGAGTGTTCGTAAATATAAGGTGACCTATGGAGTAAATATAAAAAAAAAAATCTATTTGTTTACCATACCTCTCGTTTATTTATATTTTTATTAATTTACCATACCTCTGTTACAAATATGGTATTTGGCCCATAGGATTCACTTAAATAAAACCTCTTTAAGGTGACTTATGGAGTAAATATAAAAAAATGTTTTATTTGTTTACCATACCTCTCGTTTATTTATATTTTTATTAATTTACCATACCTCTGTTACAAATATGGTATTTGGCCCATAGAATTCACTTAAATAAAACCTCTTTCTTGAGCCTTCATAAATAGAACGAGGGTTATGGACTAAATATAAAAAAAGGTTTTATTTATTTACCATACGTCTAGTTTATTTATATTTTTATTTATTTACTTTTATTTATTTACCATACCTTTTGAGTAAGTATAAAAAGACGTTTTAATTATTTACCATACCTCCACTTTACTTATATTTTTATTTGTTTACACCAGGTGACTTATGGAGTAAATGTAAAAAATGTTTTATTTATTTACCATACCTCTCATTTATTTATATTTTTATTAATTTACCATACCTCTTTTATAAATATGGTATTTGGCCCATACGATTCACTTAAATAAAACCTATTTTGAAAATGGGCGAATGGATTCACTTAAATAAAACCTATTCTTGAAAATGGGCGAATGGAAGGTTGTAACTCCTAATTTCAAGGGCTAAATTTACCTTTTTTATCCTCTCCCTTAAAATAAGGTGGGCTATTTGAGGTGATTTGTAAAAAATGTACTATGATACAAAATATTCGCCCACTAAAAATTTAAAACCCCTTAATTTCGCCAAAGGGCGAACATTCACCCCTAAAATTATCCTTGGTTGACAGACTTACCAAGTATGCACACTTTTGTGCATTATCACATCCATTTAAAGCCAGTACAGTTTCTACTGCATTTATGGAAACAATTCAAAAGCTACATGGAAACCCAAAGATTATTGTAAGTGACAGAGATCCCATTTTCACTGGAAATTTTTTGACAGAATTATTTTCTTGTCTTGGTACTCAGTTAGCTCATAGATCATCTTATCATCCTCAATCTGATGGGCATACTGAGATAATAAACAAATGTTTGGAATGATATCTTCGTTTCTTTGTATCTGATAAACAGACACAATGGTTCAAATGGTTGCCTCTGGCTAAATGGTGGTATAACACTTCCTTCCATACAGCAACAAAAATGACCCCATTTATGGCACTTTATGGGTATCAACCACCATCCATCACATCATATTTAAGATAAAATTCTAAGGTTCAGGAAGTGGAACATCACATCGAACATCAACAACAAGTCCTCTAACTCTTAAAGGATAACCTCGTGTTGGTACAGAATAGAATGAAACAACATGCAGATCAACATCGCAGTGAAAGAAGTTTTGATGTAGGTGATTGGGTATTCCTACGGCTACAACCATATAAGAAAATGTCCCTTAAGCAAGCTAAGAAGGATAATAAATTATCACCAAAGTATTATGGCCCATACAAGGTGTTGCAAAAGATTGGTACTATGTCATACAAATTGGAGCTTCCTGTAGCTTCTCGATTGCACCCAGTTTTCCATGTTTCATGTTTAAAGAAGGTTATAGGTGACAAGCTCCCAGTTTAAACAATATTGCCAGAACTTGATGAGGAAGGAAAAATTATATTGGAACTGGAAGCAGTCACAGAAACAAGAACTCGACAGCTACGAAATCGATCAATTCCAGAGTATCTTATTAAGTGTAAGAACTTATCCGCTGAAGATTCCACATGGGAGGATGAGAATTTTATGCATAAGTATCCAGAACTACTCAAGCGTTGAGGACAACACTTTTTTGAAGGAGAGAGGCATGTTGGGTCCCTATAATACTAGTGATTACCCCGTTACTATTGTAGTTATACCCCTTATTAATATTGTTGTGACCCTATTGCCCCCATATTGTTATTACTGTGCCCCATAGAATCCCTCTATTGTTATTTTTGTGGCTTTATATTATTATTGTTAGGTCGGCTGGATTATATTGTGACTCCTTAGACTCCTATATATAGAAAGGAGGTTTTGTCATTTGAATCATCGAATAATTGTTCATTTATGTAATGTAAAGGAGGTTGTGCCGTCGAAGAGGCTGAATTCTAAGTCCTTGATCTATCTTTTCTATCTTTTCTTGAGCTGGTTTCATAACATCACAACTTCAGCAAAATGACTAAGTGTGTGACCAAGTGAAAAGGTATTCATGTGAACTTGCAAACACACACTTACATGACTTGATGAGATGACACAAACAATCTAGACACACATGCTCAATATGACTAACCAATAGTGTGAGTGACAAGAATGACGCTTGTGATTGATTGTTGGATGACTCTGAAGACGTTTGTGTGACAGTGTATATGACTTTGTGTGTGAGCGCGATGGATGTTTACATAGCGAACACAACATGTACACATGAAGTGAAGACCTTGTGTATGACTAGAAGATGGTTACAAGCATGACATTGACATCAACATGAAAAAAATTTCTGTCGAATGATCAAGCAAGGTGGGTGCGAAGAATCACACGATCTCACAGGGTGAACTCAAGTGCGTGCAGACATCAAGTAAAACTCTCAAAGGAGGCTCCAAAATTGGATGCGAGCCAAAATTTTGGAGGGTGTTGCAGCTGCTACAACAACTTCTCAATAATATAATTGCCTTGTTGCAACTATATTGTAATGTCACTTATTAATAATCCAAAATTAGTATAGAGAAGAATAGTTAGCATGTGTAAAATATATCAATGTGCCTTTAGAGTATTTTTTTAATATTTCTGTTTATTTATTTTAGTAATTCAAATCTCTAACCATTCGAATTTCCAAGTGCTATTGTGTGAATTATTTATCACGTTAACTATTTCACTATATTTTGATTTCCCAATTATTTGTTTAGTTTTTTATTTTCACAACCATTGCTTTTATATGATAAGAGTGATATCAGATCACAAGGGTGAACATGAGGCTGTAAAGAGAATGTAGATCGAAGATTCATTTTTTGAGCAACTATGATTCAAAGTTTCACCCTGAAGTTAAAATAATTTCACCTGTGCAAAAGAAAGTTTATGTTCTTGCTTTGCACATATGTTCCCTCTGCACACTTATTCCCCCACACATAATTCCTCTTCCAGACATGCTTTATTATGCACACATCCCTTGCTCCATACACATGTTGTTTCACATAGATGAATGTGTAAAAGTTCAAAATGGAATAAAAGGTAAAGAATTTAAAATGAAATAATATAATCCAGGGACAACTGACCATAATCGCAGATGCCCTCTGCCCCCATGTCCTCTCCCATATCTTACATAAATGACATGGGAAGAGTACTAGTAGTGTGATGCATAATAGTGTCAATGTCAATGTAAGTGTCAAAGCACTCACCGACAGAATAACTGTCACGCCCCTACACCTGCGGTATTCTTTCAACCGCTTATAGCGAGGTGCGGCACCACCAAACACTTTCTTTTCACCAATACTTATGTTCGTGGACTACGCCTTAATTCACTTTCTCCTACTTAGTTTGTGTTTCGCAACCAAGTATTATTACGTTTATCCTTCATACCAATGAACACCCATACTCATTCATTATCAACAGCAATTATAAACAAGAGAACAATTGCACAGTATAAAGGGGAGGGGGAACTCCCTGCAATATGAGTCTTCCTGAATCAATATATTATATAGTCATCACTTTTACAATGTACAAGCTAAATCTTGGGAAACCCCAAATTTACACTTAGTCAATTTTCACAACTTCGGCAAACTCGGTTGCCTAGCTCGTCGGCACCTCCGCACGGTCGCCGCACGACTCACCAACCCGTCATTCACCTCGTCGAACGTCTTTGCCGGTTCGCTCTTCGTTTGGTCACAAACGCCCAAACCATGTATCCCTGTCCACACGCAGTCCCGCTTGCCAACTCTTGACAAACGCCCAAATCGTATGAAAAACACGTAGTACCGCCTGCCCAACTCTACAACCTTTAGTTCCAACCTTCGTTCACCTTTGTGCACACTTGCACGATGGGCGGACGCTCACCCGAGTCGCCAAGATACCCACGCCAAATCGTCGTACAAATCGGGCGCCACAAGTTCACCGTGCACGCCTCACCCGACCACCGGGCGCACCTTCGCCCGCACCTTCGACCAACACCAAATGCAATGCTCTTCTACCATGCGATCAGCCCAAGAATGGGCGCATGAGAACTGGGCCTTCTCCTCTTGCCCTTGCACACTTAGAACTGCGCACTGCTTCCTTGTGCGAAGATGGGAAGTGATTGAATGATTTTTCGATGTCAAATGCTCTTCAAATGCATCACATATATATCCCTTGCAACGTGTGGGTGGGGCTTGCCCAGCCGACCGTCCAACCTTCATCTACACCCCCTTATCCAACGTTCAGCGACCAACTTTTATGTCGGCCTGCCTGCCATCACAAGTCAACCTCAAGCTAAACGCTCCACACTCCTTTGGGTATAAACTCCCATCGCATATTCATTATCGCATGTTATTTTTGTAAGTTTTGTCGCACACTTGTTGCAGCTTCGTCGCACAACCGTTGTGCGCTCTAACTCACCTCACGCCCGTGCGTGCCTGGCTCGCCCGACGCCCAATCGCGCTGCACGCACAAGGACATTACATCCTCCTCCACCTGAAATCGTTGTCATCCTCGACAACATATCATCCTGGTAGTCATCCACCAAGATCATCAATATCCATGATGTGAACTCCTCCACATATTGTAAACATCTCTACATCATATGTAGAACCATCGTCTCCATCATGTCTCACCCTGGTAACCAATTGTCACCAAGATCACCATGCCAAGGTATACACCTCATCGATATGTCATACATCAGAGATCATCTCAATCCATGATCATCAATCACCCTGCCACAATCTCCACATGCTGCTTTCCATCAAAGAAGGTTGGCCCTTCCATCCAAGCTACATGCCCACTGCAACATCTCGTGTCGGCCTCATCATGTGTCATCATGTGAACTACTGCCATGATACTTCAACATAATGCTAACACATCTCTGCCCACTGCATGCCCCCATGTTTGAACTAGTCGGGTGATCAGTCCAAATGTCACACTCAAATCATGAGAGTGAACATCGTCATGCCACCATCAGTTGTTTCTCAGAACATCTCGTCACATCCTCAACTCGATCAAGAGTCCATCCCCATTACTCCAAAGTGTCTCATATCGATTCTCTACATCAAGTCACTCTTCTAATCCATTCTCATACATGTATTGAAAGTATGCACCCCATCCAGCATCAAAGTCTCTGACCTCAGCTCCTCAATGCATCAGATCCTCTAAGTCCACCATATATGAAGTCCCTAAAAGTCACAACCTCATGTCATCATGAGCTCCATGAGTCATCTCCAACCAACATCTCAACAAGCATACAAGTCTCGGTCCAAAGGTCTTTGCAAGATGCCTCAGCTCTCCATGTAGTAGGAATGCTCCATAGTATGCTCACAACTCCATCCAAGTCCATGGCCTTGTTGTACATAAGCGCACAACATCTCCATCGGCTCATAAGTAATAAGTCTCCATGTCACATTAGCAAATCCACCTGCACAACATCCCTGCCTTGGCACTCCTCATTGGATGCCCATAAATGACACCTCTACAAGTGCTCCCGCATAATGTCTCTGCATAAGACTGCCATGCTCCATGTCTCCAACCTGATGTCCATGACTAACTTGCCCATGTAGTCCAACCATGTAGACCCATCACAACAATCGATCATCCTCATCCAAGTCTGTAATCTTCAGTCTAGTGAACTCGGTCACCCAACCATATCATCATCACATGAGTCTCTTCATCATAGCTTCCCGACTGAAGGTTCCACCAAGACTTGCTCTTGGTCTCGGCCATGAGAAGTCCACCCAAACATCATCATACCCAAGAGTGTGCCCTCCAATCTGTCCATGAGCCATGCCGGGCACTTAGCCAAAGTGACTAAAGCATGACCCAATCCTCCACAACGATCATCATGTTCCTCCCTTGTCACGGGCCTTTGCACCTTCCATCATAAGGTCACAAACAACCCTAACAAGTCCAGCAACCATCAACAATCCTTGTTCTTCATCATCATCATGAGGTTCCTCCAAATGAGTATCCTCATTCATCCATGTCTACAAACCGCATGATCCTGGTCCAACTTGATCAATCTCAATTTCATCCTCCATCGTTGTCACATTTGCAACATCTTCAACTATCATCACTTCCTCTTCCTTGATAGCACAATCTGCAACTTCATCTTGCTCCATTGTCCAACCAAGTTGAAGAAGTTGGTCTTCAACATTCTTTTCCAAGACTTCAAGTTCTTCTTGAATCTGGGGATTCTCTTCTTTCATCCGCTTCAACCTGTATAAGGTAAGCAAGAGCTTCCCTTCGCATTCCTTCAAACCTGCCATGCCCTGTCGTTCATCTTGGCCCAAGCCCTAAGCTTCAACCCTGCTAAACCTGTTTTACTATTCACCAGCTTCACCAAGATCCCTGTAACCATGAACCGGCCCTTGTTGCACTTGTATGTGAAGCTAGCTTCCTTCACTTGCAAGTACCTGCTTCCACTGTCATCAACTATCAAGTTTCCAAGTGTGTGGATACACTTGCTTCACCTAGCTTCCTGCAAGACTCCTCCAAGCCTTCAGACTAGCTCTGATACTAACTGTCACGCCCCTACACCTGCGGTAGTCTTTCAACCGCTTATAGCAAGGTGCGGCACCACCGAACACTTTCTTTTCACCAATACTTATGTTCGTGGACTACGCCTTAATTCACTTTCTCCTACTTAGTTTGTGTTTCGCAACCAAGTATTATTACGTTTATCCTTTATACCAATGAAAACCCATACTCATTCATTATCAACAGCAATTATAAACAAGAGAACAATTGCAAAGTATAAAGGGGAGGGGCAACTCCCTGCAATATGAGTCTGCCCGAATCAATATATTATATAATCATTACTTTTACAATGTACAAGCTAAATCTTGGGAAACCCCAAATTTACACTTAGTCAATTTTCACAACTTCGGCAAACTCGGTTGCCTAGCTCGTCGGCACCTCTGCACGGTCGCCGCACGACTCACCAACCCGTCATTCACCTCGTCGCACGTCTTCACCGGTTCACTCTTCGTTTGGTGGCAAACGCCCAAACCGTGTATCCCTGTCCACACGCAGTCCCACTTTCCAACTCTTGACAAATGCCCAAATCGTATGAACAGCACGTAGTACCGCCTGCCCAACTCTACAACCTTCAGTTCCAACCTTCGTTCACCTTTGTGCACACTTGCACGATGGGCGGACGCTCACCCGAGTCGCCAAGACACCCACGGCAAATCGTCGTACAAATCGGGCGCCACAAGTTCACCGTGCACGCCTCACCCGACCACCGAGCGCACCTTCGCCCGCACCTTCGACCAACACCAAATGCAATTCTCTTCTACCCTGTGATCCGCCCAAGAATGGGCGCATGAGAACTGGGCCTTCTCCTCTTGTCCTTGCACACTTAGAACTGCGCACTTCTTCCTTGTGCGAAGATGGGAAGTGATTGAATGATTTTTCGATGTCAAATGCTCTTCAAATGCATCGCATATATATCCCTTGCAACCTGTGGGCGGGGCTTGCCTAGCCGACCGCCCAACCTTTGTCTCCACCCCCTTATCCAACGTTCAGCGGCCAACTTTTAAGTCGGCCTGCCTGCCATCACAAGTCGGCCTCAAGCTAAACCCTCCACACTCCTTTGGGTATAAACTCCCATCGCATATTCATTATCGCATATTTTTTTGTAAGTTTTGTCACACGCTTGTTGCAGCTTCATCGCACAACCGTTGTGCGCTCTAACTCACCTCATGCCCGCGCGCGCCTGGCTTGCCCGGCGCCCAATCGCGCTGCACGCACGAGGACATTACAATAACCATTTACAAAATTAGCCATTTTGTCATTTTAGAATTATTTGTGAGGAAATGACAAATACCAAAATTAATTACCCTCCACGAGATGAATTATGTCACATCAAATCTCGTCTTGCCAATGGAAAATTAGAAATTAAAATTTGAAAACGTAGAAAACTATTTTTTTAATTTATAGAAAAATGCAAATATTTAGCGTTTTCCAAAAAATTTGGTTAAAATTACAATAAAATCACAAAAACTAGACAAACTAATCTTTATTAAAAAGACTTTGACCATTTCTACTAACAACACATTAAAAATGTCATAAGCCATGTCCAACTTTACCAATGGTAACATATTAAAAAACTCATTGCAGACACACTAAAAAATCATAGATTATATTCAAAATTACGTAACGCTAGCCTATAAAAACACACATTATAGATATTCATTAAATCTATTCTACCTACCGAGGAGTCATTATGGTCTATTTAATGCATAATTCACATCCAATAAATTCGAAGGAATATATTCAGAACCCTAGAAAAAATGCAGATAAATTCCAACAGCTACATCTATAAAGAAGTAGAGAAAAATAAAAAAAATTGAATGCTCCAATCCCAATAGTCGCATGGTAAACGCAATGAAATTCAATATATCAAAATAATGGCCAACAATTTCTCAGTACTGCCGAGCTTAAAATCGATTTTCACACTTGGTTCCCAAGACAGTGATTGCATACTAAGTGCAGGTATGAATTTTTGACGGCAAGAGATTATGATTTGTGTGTATTGTAAATCTTTCTTGATTAATTATGAACAATTCAAATTAACAGCCCAAAGATCATCAATACCAAATATTTCACAAAAAAAACTTAATATGATCTATTGTTTAAGATGACATACCTTGATTAACAGCAGAAGATGTAATGGCTGCCATCTACTTTCTTCTGACTCCTACTCTTCTTCTCAGAATTCGGTTTCTCTTTCTAGCCCTGTTTCTTTATGCGCTTCTTGATGGAGAAGAATGCGACTCTTGGCAGGGGGAGAGAGGACCCAATCCTTTTTATATTATTTAACACTAAAACTGGTATGTCCATCATATACCAATTCAACGCTTTAATGCTTTAATGCTTTTAACGCTTTTAACGCTTTAATGCTTTAATCGGGTCACATTAAGATTTAGAAGCTGCAGATTTCTAACATTCTCCCACTTGACCCGACTATTCATAATATTAAGTGTTGAACATCATACTATGATAAATTGCTGAGAGTTATGGCGGTTGTGCACTATTAATTCAATGCATTTCCTTCCATATACTACAATACCAGCAATCCATCAATTCATACTCATAATTTATATAAAACAGCATAATGGTCCACATAATGTCTTATATCATAATGATTAAACATAATATCTTTATAAGACTCTTTCTTGTTTAAAATTACATAAAATACGTACTACTATATTAAAACAAGAGACACATAATTGTATATCAGAAACACATAAAAGAGCTCAGAATGTCACACATCAATTATTATTAATACAACCAAGACCCATTCTTTGAACATGTTCCTTAAATTGTCTTGGTTGTAACCCTTTCGTCAAAGGGTCTGCAATCATAAGTTTTGTCCTGATGTGCATGATTGACACTCTTTGTTTCTGAACCTCATCTTTCACAACAAGATACTTCAGATCTATGTGTTTGGCACCTTTAGAGTACTTGTCGTTCTTTGAGAAAAATAATGCTGCAGAGTTATCACAATAAATTTTCAGCGGCTTGCTAATGGTGTCGACAACCGCAAGTCCTGAAATAAAGTTCCGCAACCATAATGCATGAATTGTGGCTTCAAAACATGCCACAAATTCTGCCTCCATAGTGGATGAAGCAACGATAGTCTGTTTCGCACTTTTCCATGATATGGCACCTTGAGCAAACATAAACAGGTAACCAAAAGTCGATTTTCTAGTATCGATGCATCCAGCAAAATCTGAATCGCTATATCCGATCACCTCCGATTCATTGGATCTTCTATACATGAGCATGTAATCTTTCGTGCCTTGTAAGTACCTCAAAACTTTCCTTGCAGCTTGCCAATGTTCCCTTCCTGGATTACTTTGATACCTCCCTAACATATCGACCGCAAAGCTGATATCCGGTCTAGTACAGGTTTGAGCATACATCAGGCTACCAACAACAGATGCATATGGAATTGATTCCATTTCCTTTCGTTCAACATCATTCTTAGGACATTGCATGAGACTGAATTTATCACCTTTCTGTACAGGAACTGTCCCAGGTGAACATTTACTCATTCCAAATCTCTCTAGAATCCTTTCGACATATCCTTTCTGAGACAATCCCAATATTCCTTGTGATCGATCACGGAATATTTCTATTCCAATCACATAGGATGCCTCTCCCATATCTTTCATTTCAAAGTTCGTTGAGAGAAATTCCTTAGTCTCATGCAATATACTTAAATTATTTGCAGCAAGCAAGATGTCATCAACATAAAGGACCAGATAAATAAACTTGCTCCCACTGATCTTTTGGTATATACAGTGATCAACCGTATTTTCCTTAAAACCAAAGGATGTAATAATGGTATTGAACTTAATATACCATTGCCGGGATGCTTGTTTAAGCCCATATATTGACTTCTTAAGTTTACACACCAATTGTTCTTTACCTTCTATAGAAAAACCCTCAGGTTGATCCATGTAAACATCCTCATCAAGATCTCCATTCAGAAAGGCTGTTTTCACATCCATTTGATGCAACTCCAAATCATAATGAGCTACTAATGCCATTATTATTCTTAGTGAGTCCTTTTTCGAAACAGGAGAAAATGTCTCCTTGTAATCAACACCATCTTTCTGAGTGTAACCCTTAGCAACAAGTCTAGCTTTATACCGTTCGATATTACCACTAGAGTCGTGTTTGGTTTTAAAAACCCATTTGCATCCGACTCTTTTACAGCCATGTGGTAACTCAACGAGATCCCAAACTTCATTCTGTTGCATGGATTTCAGTTCTTCTTTCATGGCATTAATCCATTCCTTTGACTCTTTACTTTCTACAGCATGTGAAAACGAAACTGGATCCTTATTGATTCCAATATCATAATCTGATTCTTGCATATAAACCACATAATCATCAGAAATAGCTGACCTACGATTTCTTTGAGGTCTTCTTAATGCTACTTGTTGTGGTTCATGCATATCAGCATTATGTAAGTCATTTCCTTCATGAAGTACTTCTTCATTTATATGTTGTTCATTATCATCATGCTGTTCTACAACAGTTGGAACAACATTTGGAGTAATAGTAGATGGAGGAACTATTCTAGGCAATGTAACATTTACCCTTGTTTCCTTTATTTCTACTATTTCTCTTCGAGTACTCCCACTGACTTCACCATTCTCAATGAATCTTGCATTACCAGTTTCTACAATTCTTGGACTATGATTAGGACAGTAAAACACGTACCCTTTAGATTTCTCAGGGTAACCTAAAAAATACCCACTGATCGTTCGAGAATCTAATTTCTTTTCATGTGGATTATAAATTCTCGCTTCCGCTGGACAACCCCAAACATGCAGGTGTCTTAAGCTAGGTTTCCTGTTAGTCCATAACTCAAAAGGAGTCTTTTGAACAGCTTTACTAGGAACCCTATTCAACAAATAATTAGCGGTTTTGAGAGCATACGGCCACAAATTCTTAGGTAGTGTAGAATCTGACATCATACTCCTAATCATATCTATTAACGTCCTATTGAGCCTTTCTGCTACACCATTTTGCTGTGGTGTACCTGGCATTGTGTATTGCGCACATATGCCATGACTTTCGAGGAATTTTGCAAATGGACCTGGACACTGACCTGACTCATTATATTTACCATAATATTCACCACCTCTATCAGACCTTATGATTTTCACCTTTTTATCTAATTGCCTCTCAACTTCCTTTACAAATGTCTCAAGGACATTCACAGATTGAGATTTTTCATGAAGCAAATAGACATAACCATAACGGGAAAAATCGTCAATAAAAGTGATGAAATACTTTTCTCCATTAAAGGCTGGAGTGTCCATAGGTCCGCAAATATCAGTGTGTATTATTTCAAGAAGCTGGCTGCTTCTAGTGGCTCCTTTCTTATTATGTTTGGTTTGTTTACCTTTAATACAATCCACACATAATTCTAGATCACTAAAGTCCAAATTTGACAAAATTTCATTACTTACTAGTCTCATCATTCTTTCTTTGGATATATGACCTAGTCTTTTATGCCACAAGAAAGCAGAATTTTCATTCAACATGCTACGTTTACATCCAACATTATTTACTACATTCAACAAGGAATTCGCATAAGTGTCATTCAGTTTCAATTTATATAAACCATCAATTAGAATACCAGAACCAACATTATCAGTATTCTTATATAAATCAAAACAGCCAGATCCAATCATACATCTAAAACCAGAAATATCCAACTTACTTACGGAAATAAGGTTTCTAGATAATGAAGGTACATAAAGGGTACTGTATAAGTCTAATACATATCCACTTTCTAGAATTAGACGATAAGTCCCAATGCCTTCAATTGAATATTTCATTCCGTTTCCCATAAAGAGAAAACGATCTTCATTTGGATTTATGGTTCGGATCATAAGAAATCCCTGCATATTATTGGAAACATGAGTTGTAGCACCAGTATCAAGCCACCATTTATTAATGGGAACTTCAACTAAATTTGATTCAAAACATACGAAAGATAGATAATTACCTTTCTTTTCGAACCAAGCTTGCCTTTTCGGATAGTCACTTTGATAATGTCCTTTCTTTTTACAGAAATGAAATTGAACATCCTTTAGTTCCTTCTTTTCCTTATCCTGCCCATTCTTAGCAGGTGCCTTTTTCTTCTTGAAATGACTTGATTTTCCTTTCTTTTCTTTACCAGCTTTATTACTCACAAAACTTACTGAGTGATTCACTTGATTTTTCAACCGTCCTTCTTCCTGAACAAGTCTACTGGCCAATTCATTAACATTCCACTTATCCTTTATAGTGTTATAGTTAATCTAAAAAGGTCCATATTCAGAAGGTAGCGAGTTCAGGATGAACTGGACAAGAAAAGAATCCTCTACTGTAAGTCCCAGGGAGTTTAACCTTGCTGCAAGATTAGTCATCTCTATAATGTGCTCTTGCATAGTTCGCGACCCATCAAACTTCATGGTCGTGAGTTCTGCCATAAGACTACCAGCGAGTGACTTATCAGCTGAACGAAAACGCTCTTCCACAAACTGCATATATTCCTTAGCACTTTCTGTTTGTGGAATTGTTGACTTGATGTTGTTAGCAACAGTCATCTTAATAAACATAAGGCTCAATCTGTTACTGCGTTCCCATGCTTTATTTTTCTGCCTCAGTACTATCTTTTGTAAGAGCAGTAGGTTTATCCTCAAGGAGTGCCAAGTCAAGATCCTGAACACCTAAATGGAAATTGACTTGTTCTCTCCATTCAGAAAAATTAACACCAGTGAACAATGTAACAGATGAAGCATGTGTATTCATGGGAACTCCTGCAAATTAAAAAAAAATGAAATAACTGTAAGCTCATAACTAACGCGATTCAGATGTAGACATAATAGTATAATATAACACTCATTTGGGTAGATACTATCTTATACTTAACATAATTAAATACCAAAACATAAGTAGGTAATAAATATATTCAATTAAATAGAACTGACATCTTTGGATGATCAATATTTATTTAATCAAAATATCTATTAAACCTCATCATGTCAACTAGTTATAGAACAAGACTTTCCTTTGGGTAAGCTCTCAGGTTCTATCATTAGTGACGCCAGTGTTAATTGGTATTATTATAACTGGCAATTTCTATCAATAATCATTATGTCACTTATGCACTAAATGATTATTCTGATTTTGACCACTTTGGTGATTAACAAAATCATAAATCTTATGTGCATAAATGATTTATAACACATACTTTATGCAAAACAATTTCAATCCCACGAAGTAAAAATTCTGGTCGATTACAGGCCCCAACAAACCCAATGCAAAAATCTGGCAGAATATGGGAAAAGTGAGTTTCGCTCGCACTTTCCTTTCAATGAGGAAGGTGAAAGGAGCAAGCACAACCGTAGTGGCGGCATTCCGGTATACTTCAAGCACAAAGTGATTCATCCCTCTATTAAAAGAGACTTTCGAGATAATATTCATGCCCGCATATCCAAACTAAATTGATCGCAATAGGTTGCGAATACGTGGAGAATTATGAATCGAATTATGAATCAAAATTCCACCGAAAAAATTCCTGAGCTCTATATTTCACCAACGAATCGGATATAGGCAATCGCCGGTATCATATTCGTTATTATATTTTATCACGGAATGACAGAAATATTTTACTCAGTAATAAAGCAGTGGATGGTGGATCAATTAAAGCAGATACGCGATGAAAGCAAATCACTTGATCAGAAAATTGTGGGCATGCGGAGGATTTGATTAACATCATGAGTAAAGCACAGAACAGATCAATTGCAATCATAGGAAATATTCAGTTATTGATTGGTGGCTCTGATACCAAATGTAAATCTTTCTTGATTAATTATGAACAATTCAAATTAACAGCCCAAAGATCATCAATACCGAATATTTCACAAACAAAACTTAATATGATCTATTGTTTAAGATGACATACCTTGATTAACAGCGGAAGATGTAATGGCTGCCATCTACTTTCTTCTGACTCCTACTCTTCTTCTCAGAATTCGGTTTCTCTTTCTAGCCCTGTTTCTTTATGCGCTTCTTGATGTAGAAGAATGCGACTCTTGGCAGGGGGAGAGAGGACCCAATCCTTTTTATATTATTTAACACTAAATCTGGTACGTCCATCATATACCAATTCAACGCTTTAATGCTTTAATGCTTTAATTCTTTAATGCTTTTAACGCTTTTAACGCTTTAATGCTTTAATCGGGTCACATTAAGATTTAGAAACTGCAGATTTCTAACATGTATATCTCAAAACCAGTTTCAGTTTTTTTGTTTCATTGGAGTATTATTAGTCCCTCTCATAAGGGAGCATGGACTATTGTAATCGATCTTCCTTTGAAATATGAGATGCTATACAAAATACAATCGATTAAACCGAAATTCTTGACGATTAAACCTAAAATCTTTTTGTACATATTTCAATTCACTTTTTTCTTAGCCGGTTAAATATGGACAAGTTTTTCTATTGACCAATCAAAAAATTCAAATTCTGAGATCTTATTTAGCCTCATACCCAGGCAAAACTTAGGATGTGAATAAGTGATACAGTGAATTTCAAGTTCAAACGAATCAATGCTATTTAGCCATTTCTTGTCATTTTACGTTAACAAAATATTTTCAAAGGATTATAAAGTCACTGTTCTAGTTTTGTAAACACTTAAACATAGGTTCTCTATATATGTCAACATTGTTAAACACTTTGGGATTTAACCGTAAATTTTGTTGGGTGAAACCCTTGAAATAAAGTTTCAAATCTCATTGAGTATATATATGACCTATTGTGTCTTGTATGTTCATTTTTGCATGGCTTGTATATGTCAACAGTCTTACCTAGCTCAAGTTCAACCATGGGTGTTACAAATCTTTGCATGATTAATACATGTCAACAGTCTTGCATGGCTTGTGTTGGCTCGTGTTGTCCCTTGGGTGTTACAGATATTTGCATGGTTAGTACGTGTCAACAGTCTTGTCTTGCATGGCTCGTGTTGGCTTGTATGGTTAGTACGTGTTAACAGTCTTGCATCGCTCGTGTTGGCTTGTGTCTTCCCTTACGTGTTACAGATCTTTCATTCTAATCAGTGTTCTTTAATCTTTCAACTCTGGTCATAGCCATGGCTTCCTTTGACCCTGTCAATGGTTTTTTTTTCATTTAAGGTTCACGCGCAGAGCCCGCAAGTGCAGAGCAAGTCTATTTCTCTGATAATTTTTGAAATTGTGTTCCTGTCTATCCCTTGAAATTGTTCTTGAAGCTTTCACTCACCCATCCAAAAGGTCCAGGTCTTACCTCCAATTTTCATGTCATGCTTCAGTATGGGTCCAGGTCTTACCTCCAATTTTCATGTCATGCTTCAGTATCCTTTGCCTAAAGGTGTGTATCCTTTACTTAAAGGTTTGTATACCGCTAGAAGTAGCAAGTCCAGTTACCAAACAAGATCCAAAAACTGTTGTTGATGTAACTGCAGCCATTGTTGCAGTTGTTGCTCCCAATTTCTCTCCTCCTGCATCTTTCATCACAGGAACTTTCATCACGTCGGAAAATTTGGCAAAGACAACAATTCCCCAGCCATAGTTGCCCGAAATGCAACAGTCGTCTTTATCTCAATTTTAGAGTCTACAAGATTTGAGTATCTCCATTTTAGAGTCTATAAGCTGCATTTGAGTATCTTGTATGTACATTAATTTAATTTGTTGTTATGTAGGAAACTTCTTTGCAACAGTGGAATAACTGTAGGAATATATTGTCTATAGATATAGCTTTTAAATAGATACAACAGATGATGATGGTGGAGTCTTGTGTATTCATCATCCGTTGAGCTCCAGAATTATTAGAAGAGTAGAAACACTGCAAACAAGCGAGAGAACATTATAAACATTATAAATACTCTCTTAATCAAAGTACATTAATTTAATTTGTTGTTATGTAGGAAGCTTCTTTGCAACAGTGCAATAACTGTAGGAATATATTGTCTATAGATATAGCTTCTAAATAGATACAACAGATGACGATGGTGGATATAGCTTCTAAATAGATACAACAGATGATGATGGTGGAGTCTTGTGTATTCATCATCCGTTGAGCTACAGAATTATTAGAAGAGTAGAAACACTGATGGTGGAGTCTTGTGTATTCATCATCTGTTGAGCTACAGAATTATTAGAAGAGTAGAAACACTGCAAACAAGCTAGAGAACATTATAAATACTCTCTTAATCAAAATACTCTCTTAATCAAAGTACAGGTACATGAATTCAGTTTAAATAAATAAATGATAAGTTTATTTATGAATTGTTTCATCTCAAAAATTTAGAAACCTCATAAATAAATTATCTAAATAACTATATTTTTACGAGCTTCTGGGATGAAAATATAGAATATTACTTGCTCGTTTCTTTCAAGCTCGTAAAAATATAGAATATTACTTGCTCGTTTCTTTCAATTTATTGATATAGAATATTACTTGCTCGTTTCTTTCAATTTATTGATATTTTTCACTTGTAGGTCATTCAGTTTTATTTATCAACCTTGGTTATGCTTCTTAGACCTTACCTTGCTGTCACCGTAGCTTCACTAATAGTCATGAAAACTACCCACTTTACTAGATAAGTGAAATGAAATGAACACAAGGAAAAGGAAATATATTGATTTTCTTTGTTATTCCTTTTTCTCAAATCTAGTTTTCCCTCCCACAAAGTGACAAACAACTCAGGCCATACTAACAAAATCTCAATGCTCAACAAATTGAATCTGTGCATGTGCGATGAACAAATTATCACATGAAAAATATGTGTCCCCTACCCTCAGCGGAAGCATTTGTTTTATGCCTAGTTCAGTAATGTTCTTTCAAGTGCACCGAGTTGTGTTGTGGATTAAATGTATACTTAATCCTTGTAGGTCGTGCTGGTTATCATTCCTCCTTGGCCTTTTCCTATCATTCCTTCTTGGCCTTTTCCACGATGTACTTTATCATTTACCTTGTCTCCTCTTTGGTCGAATGTGTGTCCTCTGAGCTTGAAAGAAGAAGTCCTCTTAGAAACTCTTCCATTAACATTAACATTTTTCCGCAATGCATCTCTCAATGAACATGATGGACAATGAAATGTACTTGTGCCGGTAGGGGAATTTTCCATATTTTCAGATAATTTCCCATTACCTTTCTTTCACTATACAAAATGGTTTGGCTATTAAAACAAGAGTGTTCGCATTGAAAAGTAACTTTCCCACTTTGTCTCTAGTTGCTGAAGCAATTTTTCATTACATTTTTCTCCATTGTCTAGCATTCTATGAATAATATAACATTCTATGAATGAAAGCATAGAAGTAGGAAAAAAGGTTTGATTCTGTTACCCAAAGAACTATTATAATAATTATTTTGTATATGAAAGAGGCTTCTAGACTAGATCTAGAATAATTATACCCGCCCAATTCCATCAGGTAAAGTGCAAAGAATACTACAGAAATAAAGAATGGAAATCTCAAGGTTAAACATATAAACTAATCCCATCCTTTTCCTTAACTTGGCATACCCATTTGGTCGATGCCCTTTAGCGTGTGATACTTTTCCTCTGTTTGAACAAAACCCTATCAAATATGGATGACTACCCACCAACAATATATCGATTTCCTTGGCCAGGACCTAAATATAGCTCATTACTGGTTAGATTGCTCGACCTCATTTGCCTCCAATATGAGTCACGATCTCCTATAGCGTTTTTGTTTGGCTTGAAAATTCAAGTTCCATACTCATCCTGCAAATAGCCCAACAGTAAAGTCCCTTTACCTTGCAGTGCATTTTGCCCTTGCAGTGTGTTTTCCCAGAATTCATGCATCTCATTGAATCACAATACTTTGGATCAACTGATAACTTCAATGAAAATAGAGCCGAACTTCTGCATCACAAGAGTAGGAACCCTGACTTTGCCTTGCCATTCTTAATTGTTGTGTCGAGATCTTCAGGTATAGCAGTAGGCTTAAAATCAGGTGTAGGATTTCTCTTCACTTTCTCAACTTGTCAAGCGTAGTCAAAGAACCCACAAAAGCCTGAAAGACGCCTATGCGCTAGCTTTAAATTTGGAAGGAGCATGGCAATTTCATGCTGGAGGACGACCTTTTTTCCCAGTGACTCATTGACTTGGCAGGGACTTGCTGCTTCGCAGCTGATCTTGTTAACCTAAGGTTTTGTTGAAAAAAAAAAGGTTAATAGGACGTTGATGAGAGCCGTGACTATTAAATCAAGTTTGATTTGTACTTGAAGTCAAGTTCAACGCCACTCCCAGAAGTTTACCATCCCAGATTTTAAAATTACAAAATATTAAACCCTAATTCTTACGGGAATTCGTATTTATAAGGAGTTCCCGCCTATGGAATCTTCTCGAGAGCCTTATTCCACTAGTTTGGTACCTCCCGCGCCTTATTTTCCTACTTTACTGATCGTGTTGCTATAAACTTACATTATCAGTGTAAAGTACACTTACTTGTAGTTAGGTGTAATTTATTTAGGTTAGTTGTAGTTAGGTGTAATTTATTTTAGTTATCTTTAGTTCATGCGTGTGGTGTCCATATAGTATATAGTTAGTTATAGTTAGCTTTAGTGCTTTCATATATGGTTCATGAATATTTATTGCTTTCCTGTATGGTTCATGAATATATAGAATTTATTTTCTCTTCCAATTTTTTCTTCTTAATTCTGGTAAGTTTATCCAATAGTTTTACAAATATAAATAAATTTTAAATTTTAAAAAATTATTAATGAAATTAATTAAGTGAATAAAAATTTAAATTTTATTATGGTTTATAATATTACATTTATTTATATATTTAAATTAGATTTTTTAAAATATTACATTTATTTATATATTTAGAATTATTGAATTACAATTTAAATAAGTAAAAATCGTCATCTCATTAAACTTATTTATTTAATTCATTTACTTTTTATTTATATTTAAATAAAATATTTAATTAAATAATAATTAATAACTTAAAAAGTAAAATTAAAATAAATTATTTGAAAGTAAGTTTTTTCTATATGAAAAATATAAATTACATTGAAAATATTATATTACAGATAAACAAAAAATTAACATTAAAATTGGAGTGGTATAATAAGACTTTTTGGAGTTTTTGGCGGATTCCTAAAATCCCTTGAAAAAAATTGACTTATGTTGTTTAAACTAGTTTTTTCACTGATTGCAGAAAATAATAATTAATACTTATAATAATTAATAATTTTAAAAATAGAATTTAAATAAATTATTTGAAAGTTTTTTCATATGAAAAATATTAATTACATTGTAAATATTATACCATGAATAAATAAATAGATTAACATTAAAATTGTAGTTCTCTATGAGAGAGACTTTTTAAATCCGTTGAAAAAATATTTGTGGTCAAATCTTAATTTGTATTGTTTAAATTATTTTTATGACTGCATATATAGATTCAATGCTCTCAAAAACCTCTATCCTCTCAAAAACCTCTAGAACACATAGATTGTGCTGGGAGCCATTCTTAGTTGGATAGGGTTTGATTTTAATTTTAGGTTGATAATTTACTTTTCAAGATTTGACTTCTTATTAGAAACTTCACGTGACCTAATGACCAATGGAAAAATTGGACTTTTTATTTGAAACTTGACGTGATCCGATTTTCAAATGAGCGAATAAGTTTGGTTACACAATGAATAAGTTTAGGTGCCGGTGGTGTCGAACACCTCTTCCCACCTCCTTGACCGCCTCTGCCCACACTTCAACGCATTTTCCTTGCCTGCCAATATAACGGCCTTATTAGCTCACCGCCTGATTCGTTTTCACCCTCTGCCCACACTTCAACGCCTTTTCCTTGCCTGCCAATATAACGGCCTTATTAGCTCACCGCCTGATTCGTTTTCACCCTTTCGTGAAAGGGATGAAGCGCCTTCACCATGAGGTCTGCACAAAACATATTCCATATTATAAATAAATGAATGGATGTGTGCACAAAATAGACACCATACTATAAATAAATGAATGGATATGCAAAAATGTTGAACAACCAAAGGAGAATCCATAAACAATCTCTAATCTAGATTCCAATAACAAGCCATTAACACTAAAAATACTACTAATCCAAAATCCAATAACAAGCCATTAACACTAAAGCTACGACTGGATTAAGGGTAATTTTCTAATTTTCTTATTACGAGGGATTTTTATAATTGGTAAAAAGCAATAACAATGTCTAGTTATATTTTCTCTCAATCAACAATGTTTGTTTATATTTTCTCTGAAAATGAGTAGCAATTAGTGGTTTTGCTTTTCCAAAACACACTACAAATGGAGTGGTGATTCTACTCACGGGGCTTCACTCGATGAAATTCTGACTTATCAGGTGCATTCATGACATATTAAACAATACTCCTAATTTGACTACATATTGGAAAATACCCTTAACAATCACATTATTTAACACCCTACTAATACAAACCCAATATGCCTTTCCAATTTAAAAAACCCCTACTTCCACTAGATATTGTGGGTATCCATTTTTTCATTAACAATTTTTATATCCCTTTATATTTTTTCGTTGACTTTGAACTCCAGTTTTTATACCCACCAATATAAAAACCCTTTACCCCTATATATCCCCCAATATATTATGCGATTTTTTCCTTAATATATATCCCCCAATATGAATTCACGTGGTATGGTATTGCTCTCCCAGTCCGTGATTCTTCTTTTGCAAGGCACACTACAAACCATGGGGGTTTCACTCAATGAACCTTTGACCTATCACGTGCATTCATGGCATATTAAACAATATCCTTAATTTGACTACATATTGGAAAATACCCCTAACAATCACATTATTTAACACTCTGCCAATATAAACCCAATGCACCTTCCCAATTTAAAAAACCCCTGTTGCCACTAGATATTGCAGGTATTCATTTTTTCATTAACAATTTTTATACACTTTTATATTTTTTCATTAACTTTGAGCTCCATTTTTCATATGTCCCAATATAAAAATCCTTTACCCCCTATATATCCCTCAATATATTATGCCATTTTTTCCTCAATACATATCCCCCAATATGAACCCACGTGGTATGGTATTGTTCCCCCAATGACACCCCCATGCTACAAACGTAGCAAACGATGCACCCACTACAAAAATTTGTGACAGCAAATTGAAATTGATTGGCTCTGTTTACTTTAGAAATAAGTATCTAGAGCATATGGTATGAAAGCTATGTCTATAAACAAATATTTTGTTCAGATTCTAAAACAAGGTTTTAAGAGGTTTATCAATATCACAAGGGATCAATTTTTCACCAAATCTATTCCTAATTAGTATGAACTTTCAACATCAATATAGAGAAAACAATATTAATGCTTTGTCTATACACAAATAATTTGTTCAAAATTTACAATTTACGAATTCATGTACCTTCAGATGGCCAGTAATGTTGTCATTCTTATATAGTGTCATTTGAAACAGCGTGTATGATTCTAATATGAATATCTAATTTTTTATTCGCTGGAAATGGTGCAACCATGGAACCATATGATTTTGAGACAGATATTTAATTTTTTGATTTTGGGTTGTTAGCTCCCAACCTGAGGCTTTTAAGTCTTTCTCAATGTCAAGAATTCCCCATGTACCATGTTGTTGGAACAATAGATGAGGCAAAACACACAAGTTGCAACTCTTCTATTTATCACACAAAACTTATGATTATAATGAACTCGATGAGGGGTATTTAAACATTTTCCGACTAGCAATTTGCCTAAAATAGCTTGACATACAACCACACATTAAATTCGACTTTACTCAAAATATGACTTAACTCGACTAAACTCAACTTGACTCTCTAATTTTAATCAACTTCTTCATGTAGGAGTAATTAGTTATTTTAGCAATCCGTCTTAATTACGACTGTTAAACCATGACATGACTCATGACAACTCAAACATTCTTGTTGGTCTATGTCTCAGCTAGGTTTACAACACTCAAGTTTCTTCAATGAAACTCAAACACATATTTTACTAATGACTTATTAAATATATCAGTCAATTGATCACTAAATTTACAAGACTTCAAGTGAAATTCTCCATTGCTCACAAGTTCTCTAATAAAGTGATATCTAGTATCAATATGCTTTCCCTTTTGATGAAACACACTATTCTTGGATAGTGCAATCGTTGAGGTTTTGTCACAATATATTTTTTTTGATCCTTCTTGTTTCTACTTAAGTCCATTAAATACTCTTCTTAACCACACTGTTTAACATGTTGTTGATGTCACTGCTACATATTCTACTTCGGCTGATGGAAGTGTCATAATAGGTTGCTTCTTAGATGCGCATGAAATCACACCTGAACCAAGATGGAACACCTAACCGGAAGTGCTCTTCCTATCCTCAAAACTATCTAAAAAATCACTATCTGTATATCCAATCAAATCCTTATTTTTTGTACTCGCATACATTATACCACAATCTCTAGTTCTTGCTATGTATCACAAAATTCTCCTTCCTTCTCTCCAATGTGTGTCTTTTGGAGTCTCCATATCTAGAAATCAAACTCACTCCTTGCATAATATCCGTTCTTGTAGTTGTGAGATACATGAGACTACCAACCAATCTTTTGAATAGAGTTGGATTCAAATTTATTCCTTCATCATCATTGTTTGACTTTGTACCTATTACAACTGGGGTAGGGACAGGTTTACAATTCTCCATCCTGAATACTTTCAGCAAATCTTCGACATATTTATTTGAACAAATAAAAAATATTTTTTTTAGATTGCTCAACTTCTATGCTAAGAAAATATTTCAAGAGACCAAGATCTGTCATCTCAAATTCTTTCATCATGGCTTCTTTAAATTCATCCAATTCAAAATCACCTGCATAAATCATGTCATCAACATATAAGCAAACATTCAAAAATTTTCCATGCTCATTTACCTTTGTGTACAAGGTCGGCTCAATGTTTCTTCTGCAAAATCCATTCTTGATCATGTAGCTATCCATTCTGTTATACCAAGTGCTAGGTGCTTGCTTGAGTCCATAGAGTTCTTACTTCAACCTATAAACATTATCCTCTTTACCTTCAACTTCATAACCTAGAGGTTGTTGCACATAAATTTCTTCTTCTAAAATTTCATTCAAGAAGGTTGATTTCAAATCCATTTGATATAATTTCCACTTGTTCTGAGTTTTTGTGGCTAGAACTGCTCTTACAGATCCCATTTGACTACCGAAGCAAACATTTCTCTAAAATATCTTCCCAGTCTCTGTGAGAATCCTTTTACTATAATCCTTGCTTTAAATCTGTCAATTTCACCGTTCTCATTAAACTTTGTCTTGTACACCCATTTCAAACTGTTGTAGCGGTTACAACCACCCTCCAAAATTTTGGCATGCACCAATTTCAGAGCCTCCCTTGAAATATTTCACTTGATGACCGTACCCACTCGAGTTAACTCCGTGAGCTCGTGTGAGTCTTTACATTCACCTTTCTTGTTTATTTTCACTCAAGTTTCTACATGTTGAATTCTAAGTCATTCTTGAAACCGTGTTTTGGTTATGCTTAAAGTCTTTGTTTTGTATGTGTTTGTTGTGTTCACTATGAAAGCATATGTCACACTCACACATGGAGTCACATTCACTGTGACACAAGCATCGTCTTGATCATGAACAATCAATCACGAGTGTCGCGCTTGTCGCTTGCACTGTCGGTCAATCATGTTGAACATGTGTCTAGATGGTTTGGTCGTTTTGTCGTCAAGTCATGTGAGTGTGTATCTGTATGATCACCTATGCATCTTTCTACTATTCACACACTTAGGCATTTTTGCTAAAGTTTTGACAACCAAACTCTTTACTGACAATCAGACCATCACCGTGCTTTCGACTTGATCGACTGTCGGTCAAGCTAGTTCCTTCAAGCAGCACTACCCGTAAGTAACTCAAACAACACTCATGCTTGCCACCAGGACAGTCGACCGACTATTCATCTCAAAAATTGTGCAGTGCTTATGAGCAAGCCTCTCATTTCCCATCAGTCAGCTCAACTTAGAAATTGCGCAGAAATGATCAGCAGGCCGAGCTTCTAGCCTTAGTGTAGTTTTCCCAGCCAGTAGCTCCCAGCAACAGACTTTGTGTTCCCTCCAGGAATTGCATAGTTTCTGCTACCAGTGGCCCCATCAGCCAACTGACAGTTCCCTCTAGGAATTGCGCAAGCCTGGCTGCCAGTGACTCGAGCAGCCAACTTGCAGTTCCCTCTGGGAATTGCATAAGTCTAGCTGCCAGTGACCCTAGCAGCCAACTGGAAATTCCCTCTAGGAATTGCGCAAATCTGGCTGCTAATGACCCTAGTAGCCAACTGGCAGTTCCCTTTGGGAATTGCGCAAGTCTGGCTGCCAGTCTCCCAGGTAGTTCCCCAGAAAAACTACGCAATCCCTGCCTATTGACCCTTCATGTAGCCCGACCTGTTCCTCTAGAAAATTGCGCAAGTTTAGTTGTCCAAGCCCTACTAACTGTTAATTCTGAAAAATGCATAGAGCATGCCTGCCTTGCCCTCATGTAGCCCAAACTGTCAATCCAAAAATTTGTGCAATTTTTCCTCCCAATCTATCCAAACCTTGCATACAGTCACTGTCAACTCAGATTGTTTGTCTCCATCTCTTAGCGACTCTTGCGCAGTATTCATCAGCAGTTTCCCAGATCCATCATCCCGCATCACAACCCTACTGCCTCTCCCAGTCACTCGCATTCGAATGATCATGTGTCATGGTAGACTAGGAGGTTTTGGATTTGATGTCGTCCCGTCATGAGTGACTACAGGTAGAGGTATACCAACAAACATGTCAAGACGATGAACGAGATGAATAAAGGGAGCACATGAAAATGGATGAATGCACGAAGCATGCGAAGTAGATGAATGCAATGAACATGCACCTTCGCAAACAAGTGAGCCTGTGAAGCCTTCCAACATGAAAGCAAGGAACAACATGCTAAAGCTTCATCAAGTGAACCAAGGACCATCGAAGACTCCGTGCACTTCGACATATGGAGCTGAAGCTATGATACACCATAAAGGCAGCATTGTAGCTCGACATGCATTCCAACAGCAGCACGAATGTACCAACATTGTCATGTCAAGACATGTCGAGTCAAGTCACGGGTCATGTTGCCCACACCTCCATTATGGGCTTGTTGTCAATCAATGTGATGTAACATGGAAATCAAAGATACCTACTTTTTGAACATAGAGTCATGTAAGTCGAAAAGTCATGGAAGTCGAATTATCATGATGGTAGTCGAACAACCACAAGAGTCAATTTCACCCATGGCTATAAATACCCCCCTCATTTGCACATGAAAGGACTTTTCACCTCAACTCCTCCCACATAGGCAAGAGACTCTTATTATTTTCTTTGAGGAGTAAGTAGTGGCTCCAATTCCCTGCTGACGGGGTTAGTGATGTATGGTGTAACGATGTGTCTTGGAAACTTTGCTTAATTCAGAAGCTTGTCAATAGGCCAGCACTTTTTCACACATGTATTGTATTTGTTGTAAGACTGGTCTTTAACACTTGTAATGAATGTTGCTTTAACCTTTGTTCTACATCTTAATTGATTCATTTGTTGTAATGCATAATCTATTTTTGGAAATGTGTTGTATATGCTACTAATGTTGTCCCATCCGTGTCAACTACTCTGCCAGACATCACAGACCTTTCACATGAACCTTTTTGTAACAACTGTTGCACTCGTTTGGACTGATCCTTGAGTGCTATACATGTTATCTTACCTTGTATGTTGTGACTATTGCATCCTAGTGGACTGCTCCGCCAAAAGCTGTGTATGTCCTTTGTGTTGTGTGTTCCTAGCTGAGTTGGGGCTGATCCATTTCAACCTAGAACTCACCTTCACCTTTTTCCCCTCACAGTGAAAGAACCATTAACACAAGTACACTTACACTCACCAGGCACGTGAACCTCACTTCTATAAGACAAAGCGAGCCACTCTCCTGTGATGACAAGCAAGAGTTAAGGCAAATCCTTAAGATAATGGCAACTGGACCATCATAACGGATGGCACTCCCACACCAAATGGTGTGAGGTCTAGTTGGGACTTCATACTAGGGTGATCCCCTGAATGTGGGCGGGTCTAATACCGTCAACATTTCTGGCACGAGAAGGAGGGCAGCCAGCTGTACATGGCTGAAATTCCCCTCACACTCACTCATCTACCATCTGGTCAAGGCAGTAACTCACACTCCCTCTCTCACGACTCAGTAGATTGTTACTCCTCACCTCCAAGAATTGAACATGAGATTTCATATCAACACCTTTGCTCCGTCTGTCCCATCACTCACCAGTTTGCAAAAGAAGTCAGATTGATCCCAGGTGTACAATATCTTCCACACACATCTAAGAAGCCAAAATCCACTCCCACAGGGGTTGTTGTATTATGAGTGGAAGAAGCAGTCCTTGCTACTCTTGAAGGTTTGGAAGAATCTATTGTAGGCGGAGAGGAACCTCCAATATTCTTTGAAGATGAACAAGGCACTCTTGTCATCTTGGGATCAAACTCTACTATAGGAGGCATAGGGGAAGGCAACAAAGGAAGTGGAGGCAGAGATGAACCGATAGACGTAGATCTAAAACTGTCAGATTCCGAAGGAGAGGGAAAAGATGAAGAGGATGAAGAGATGGTTGGCCTAAATCTTGAATGGATGACTCAGGGACCATTGGTTCTCTTGGTTGTTTTGCACAAGATGCCGAAGTGAGCAGAGAGAATGAACATCAAGTTCAACCCTGATAGTGTGATGAAGGCAGAAAACCATTTAGACAACTTCTACCTACAGCTGCAGACCCTTGAGGTATGTTATGACAACGTGGCATGTGAGATTGTTTCCGTGTACCTTGGATAGCTGCGCAACTACTTGGTATCACAACCTTCCACCCAACTCCATATAGAACTGGGGTTCTTTCAAATGTATGTTCCTTGAAATTTTGACAATGATAAGGCCCTAGTCATCCTACTCAAAGAATTGGGAAGCCTTAGGATGGAGGGAAAAGAGAAAGTTAAAGATTTCGATCAGAGGTTTATGCACATTTTGAATAGGTTTGCAGCAGACACCAAACCTTATGACTCCATGACTATCGACTATTACACATCTGCACTGCCAACCGCCATTGCACAATTCGTCAAGAGAGCTGTGAAGCCAACACTTTTAGAAAGCTGCGAAGAGGCTATTGCTAATAAGAAATAGTTGCATGTCATTGCAATCATTAAGGATGATGAATCAACAAAATACTCCACAGATGCAAGTAGAAAGCCCCAAGAAATGACGAGCAAAGGAAGAGACAAGGAAGGAACTGACATTGAGACCCTCACTCACCTTGTCAAGAACTTGATCACCGAAATGTTCGAACTCAAGCAACGAAAGATGGACACATTCATGAACAGTCATCCGCCCACACAGAAACAGGCAAGCAATTCATCAATTGACTCATCAAGAAATAGTTGGTTCAATTCCAAATTTGCACAGAATTCTATGTTCCAACTCGATTAATGCGCTGATCCTAAATATTGTTCCTTCCATGAAGAATTTCAACACGAGAACTCTTGTTCAGATTGGAAGCAAGTTGTTACCTCTGTCTGTACTCATACACTCGATGTAGATGGTGACATAGAGGAGTAGCTGGAAGACACGGATGATAACGAAGAGGTTTCACCTGATGAAGCACTAAGTTCGAGGCATGTGGTGAACACATACTAGTGCTCACATCTAGTCTCGAAGACTAACACTGAGAAGCAACCCCAAAAGAAAAATGATCGCTACCATCTTAGGAGTAAAGGGGCTCCCTCTACACTTGAGGAGATGAAATAGAAGGTGAGACACCTAATAAATAAAGCCGACCCACCAATTCCATCAAAGCAACCAACACAAAGAACGTGGATAAGAGCATGTCCATAGGCGACAAATTGCATAACAATATTCCAGATAGCATGAGCATCCGTTCCACCCCGGACAGCTCAGTGAGTATACCACCTCCATATTATAACATAGTTGATGACATGAAGAAAACTTGAGTGAACATTAGCTTGTTTAAGTTAACCAAAGTCTAGAGCCAGCGAGATATCCTATTGCGTGCCTTGGGATAAACAGAAACAAACATCATCCCCTCTACAAGCAAGGGAGCATGCACACCTCCCAGATCACTATCCACTGTGCTTAATAAACTCTGGATGGAAGAAGAAAACTTAGGTTGCCCCCAATTCATGCTTTCATTCGAAGTTTTCCACTACAATGTCCGCAACTGTTTGGTTGATTCTAGTGTGATAGCCAATGTCATGTCGCTCTCCATTGATAAGAAGATCAATGTACGATGGAGTGAAACATGTGCAAGACCATCCAACTTTATAGAACATCAGTACCAGCCATTGGTGAACTATGATACGTAATCATCTGACTATCTCATGACAGTCGAGTCCCCCAGTTCATCAACACAGTTGTTGTGGACATACTAGAGGCATATGATCTACTACTTAGCAGAGACTAATCCAGCAATATAGATGGATACTTTGCTACAGACTAATCTCACATGTGACTTTCATACAAGAGTAGTTGTAACCAAATCTAGGTGTTATCCAAGAGGTACATGAAACATAATGTCACTCCCCTTGATAGCGAGAATGAACCAGTGGCCTTTGCAGAACTCATATTTGGAAACTGCCTCCTGGAAAATACATTTGAGTGTTATCATGCACGGCCTACTTCAACATCGTTAGACAAGCAGTTGGGACTCCTTCCTCGCCCAACTGGTGATAATGAAACCTATAAAGTTTGTTTCTATGATAGTAGCAATATTAGCAACAATAATAGTAGCAGCAGTACTAGCACGCCAAATGGTCCATGTACAGACAAGCTGTGGACAATGAGTCTTGAAAAATTGGGAACACATGATGGCTCAGGGACCAAGTGTATCTCAGTCATCCAAAACAATGAACCATGTGTGATTTCAATTTTTTTGATGTCCGAAGTCACAAACTATGATGTTGAAGCACTCGTGCTAAATGCACGAAGGACCAACACTATGAACGAATAGAGCAGCGGGGAAATCCATCATGATCTGAAGATGGCCAATCTTGGTACAAGGTACACACTCCAACAACAACCAATTGTTGACCCCTTGGTCGAACAATACCGAGATGGGACTGCACGAGTAGATGATGACCTTAGTACCCATTGCATGCGAGCAATCCAACATGAGTTTCCAGGTAAAGGAGGGGACAAGACATTGCAGCAAAGAACATGTAACACATAAATGTTATTTGTCCTCATTTTGCCAAAAATATTCACTAACATTTTAAGTGTTTGGATTACTTGCAAAATTCGTCATCATACTTGGTTTTCTAATTTAAATCTTGCACACATGAAATCTGAGAATATCCACTTATGCATTGACTTCAGAAAATTGAACCTTTCCCGGAGTAAAAACAACTACCCCATGCCATCATCCGAACCCATGTTTCACACAGTACCTGAAATAGTGGTGTTGTCTTCACTTGAAGGTCTTCTAGAATGCCACCAGGTTCTGGTAGCAGAGCCTAGTGGACTGGCACTGGTCCATGAGAAACTTGGCTCACATACCTATCATTTGCAATCACTTGATGGGAGGATTGACAATTTTCCTGTCAAAGGCCACGTCCTTAAACACTAGTTTAAGTAGGTCGGGCTGCACCCGTGCCATGTACATAGTCTTCTTTCTACTTCTTGTTTTCATTTGTTTTGTTTTGCTTATTATCTTTGCTTTCACTTTGTTTGATTATGCTTACTATTTTTGTTCACATTAATTTTGTTTGTTTGATATATTACTATTTTTGTTTCTAGAAACAAGTGCTACCAACTACAACATTTTGGATTTTGAATAGAGTATGTGGCTGAAATTTGAAGGGACTTGTGACACTGCAGCACTTGGCCCATCTTGTGTCCATTTTCGTTGTGCTTGGTTACAACCTTCGGTCGATGAAGTCCTAATGGAAAATATGAACCGTATGTAAGGGAAGCTCTGGTCCACCATGAACCTGTGTCCACAGTGGGAAGCCCCATACCTGTACTCAGCTTTCTGCTTTATGTGTTTAAGCTAATCCAACTAGTAGAAACAGAGAAGAGGAAAATCTAAATGAGAAATCCCATGTCAGAGGCCTTACATGTTTCTCTAAAGGAACAACCTCTTCTTCTCTCAATAAGTTGGGATCCCTCTTCTGCCCAAAAAATAAATAAGTGCCTATGCACAGTTCCCTTAAAAAAACAAAAATACACAGGCAAAAGTAGAGAAAGGCTTCCTGCGCAGAGAGGTAGAGCATGCAACTCCATCAAGGCACTAACCAAGCTCGCTGGCAGTGGAGAAATGTGTGTGTTCATGTGTGACTCCATCAGAGTACTGTCTAGGCCTGCTGGCAGCGAAGCAACACTAGAGACGAAAACTTATACTCTAAAAATCTTCAACTCACCAGCTAAACTACCCTTTCTGGATTCGAAACACTGACATCTAAGATGAAATTTTGATTGTGTTTTAGTGAGTTGGAAAAGGGTGAACCATGTATGTTCATGGGTTAAGTAGGGAAACTGAATTAACCTGCACAGCGATCCAATACTCCCTGAAAGACCAAGGCCGTGTGCTAGCAACGAACCAAAACATAGAAGCTGGAGTTCTACTAGTGTGTCTCCAAGTGTTGTAATGACTACAACCACCCTCCAAAATTTTGGCCTACAAAAATTTGAGAGCCTCCCTTGAAGAGTTTCACTTGATGACCGAACACACCTGGGTTCACTCCGTGAGATAGTGTGAGTATTTACATTCGCCTTGCTTATTTATTTCCACTCGAATCTCTGCATGTTGATGCCTAATTCATGCTTGCAACCATGTTCTGGTTATGCTCAAAGCCTTTGCATTGTATTTGTTTGTTGTTTTCACCATGAAGGCATCTGTCGCACTCACACACAGTCACATTCGTTATCGCGCAAGCATCATCTCGTCATGAACAATAAATCACGATTTTCATGCTCATCGCTTGCACCATCAATCAGTCATGTTGAACATGTGTCTAGATGGTTCAGTCATTTCTTCATCAAGTCATGTGAGTGTGTGCTCGTATGATCACATATGCATTGAAGGGAATTCAATCAACTAATAAAACATTAATAAATAAACAATAGATATATACACAAATCAGAAATGGCAGAAAAGGCCTAAGAGCCTCACTGTATTATATTCCTCACACTCTCAATGTAATGTACAAATAATGTTTATGATACACATATAAATACATGAGTAAGTTTGTCTCAAAATAATACGTCTATCTTGGACACTATGGTTGAGACAATATCTCAACAACACAATAATCTAGGAGCCTAACTAGTTGGAGAAAATCTCTCAACAAACTAGGCCTAAACTGACTCCTACCCATGAGGAACAAACTCAATCTAGAAAGGTAGGATTAAATCCTAACTTTCATGATTTTAATTAATTTAATTATTTGGACTTAGAATTTTTTAACATATGACAGTGAGGCTAATATTCTCCCCCCAATGATAAGTCCAAAATAAGAAACTGGTACAATCTCCAAGTCCTCATGCTGAAAGTGTAGATTCTCAAAAAACACTGCCTAAAAAACCGCCAAAGCTAGATGCTAAAAAAAATCAAATCTGAAGAGAACATGAGTCAGCTGCAAGTCTGAGTCATCTCTGAAATTTTACTTGACAACTCCATCGTGTGCCAAGTTGTAAAAGGATCCATTTGTCCTTTTCTTTCAATCAGCATCCTTTGTCCACTGACAACATGTTGATGATGCCCACTGGTGAATTTGCTTGCCCACTGACAAAATATTTAGAATTCCCACTGGAAAATTTGTTGATGTTGAAACTACCCACTAGCTAATGTCCACTGGCGGATTTGTTGATGATGCCCACTAGCTAATTTGAAGATGCCCACTGGCTGACTTGAATATGCCCACTGGTTGCTTTTGATGATGTTTTCGAGACTTTTAGTCTGACAACCACCCTTAATTCCATTATCATTTCCCGCCTTTGTCAGTTGAAAGGAGAGACAAGTATTTTCACTTGATCTCTGAACTGTCCCCCTTCAAGTGTAGGAGAGTTTCACAATCTTCATTTTACTGTAGAATTGGTCTTCGTGTGGGACCGAATCCTTCGATAACACATAGACAACCGTTTGACTGTAGATTACCACTTCCAAGGATCAATCCATGAGTAATTGATCTTCCTCTAGGTGGTTGATTTTGCTTGCACCATCTTTCAGATGAATGATTTTACTTGCCACAATGGTGACAAGGATGGAGGTCAAAGCATTTACTCTCCATATGGCCATTTCGCTTACAATGGTTACACTTAACCATATTCTGATCACTGTCTAGAAAACCACCACTTACAAATTGAACTGGTTTTGAGAATTCTAGAACAAACAAAGTATTTTCTTTGTTTTATCCTAGTCCATGTCGATATTCGTTGAAGGAGATTTCTTCCCAAGGTCTGATCACCTTCTTGAAAAGACTATCCCACTATTTTTCTTCATACTTGCTGTTGTTGCTAACATCTTGTCCTTGATTTATTAAACCTTCTATGTCACACTAGGCATCAAGCATTAACAATTCATCTCTTTGACATGCTACATCAAACTTATCAATTTGATCTTTGGTACTACTTGTTGCATCATTTAGTAGTACAACTAATTGGATGAGATCACTTGTGTCACAACTAACATCAACCTGTTTGATTAGTTCATATGTGTCACAACTTTAATTAATATGCTGAATAAGATCACTTGTATCACAACTTTCATTTTCTGTTGTGATGGGGTCTTTTGTGTCACAACTTGCTTCTATTTTCTCTACACATTGTGCATCTAGTAAATCTTGCTTTTAACTTAACTTAAGTTGAAGTGCATGAATGAATTTTTCTTTCACTTTGAGGTCAATTTGAAAGTCTTTCACTGCTTCTAATGTACTGGTCATTTGATTGATTAAGGTTTTATTCTGCTTCAACTTCCATTCTAGTATTTCAAGTTTGTTTTGTAACTCATGATTGCAATATTTCAAATCTTTAGTCTCCAGTTATTCACTTTGAAGACATTTTCCTCCTTTACCCATTATGACTTTAGACACGCTTGCTTGTATTGGCTCCCTTGCTTGCTTGATTTTGCTTGATGCTTGCTTGTAACACTTGCGGGATTTGAAGATCTCGCTCACTTGAATTCTTGAATTGTTTGTCTGATTTAGATTATCAATGGAATGATTGAACTCATGCTCGCTTGAATTTTGTACTAGGATGAGGGTGTCGGATACCACCGAAAATGCACCCAATGTTTACAATGACAAGTTCAATTGATATTGACTCACTTGAAGATAATCGACTCACTTAATTGACTCAGTTGAGGAGAATGCACTCACTTTACCTCCTATAAACTCACAATTTGGGTGTTGGTTTCGACCGAGAATGCATCCTTACAATTCAACTCAATTTTCCTTGAATTTTTTTACAAGATAACTTACAAATTATGCTTTTGAAAGTTACATAATGAACAATTGTCATTGAATGTTGATGTAGTCTTTTGAAATGCATGTGTTTGTAGTTGCATTGACTTGATTTCCTTGTGTGAATTTGCTTGTTGATGTAGAATGTTGATGTTGCCAACTTTGATTATGCGTTATAGTTGCACACATGTGATTTTTTGTGCTTGATTGAATGCTCGTTGTAGCTTCTTAATTTCAGGTTCCTTGATTAATGTGCTTGTTTCATTCACTTTCTTTAGACTCCTTGTGTGTGTTAAATAATATAATTGTAGTGTCAAAACTAGACACAAAATATGCACAATCAATCACTATACAAGGTGTACCGAAGATCCCCTTATTCAATTTCTGGCGGATCTAGGACACTTCAACACCACAAAAAATAGTTCTTTATTAAATATTGAGTACATCAACCTTTTATCTTTACAATTTCGTCATTGAAACTTCTCAAAGTTCCAGAACTCCTTAGAAGCAAATTGACTTCAAAAACTAGATGTTCAACTCAATCTCTCTCAAAGTAAAAAATTACTTTGGATTACAACAATAACTTTCTCTAAAAATATTTTACTTATCAATCCAAATGCAAAACACTTATCGCTCCAAAATTACAAAAAAGTAATTTCACTTTATCACTCAACAAAACCACACCTTATCTCTCCAAAATTAATTTTTAATGCACTTTTATCTCATCCAAAAAGTCTATTATCACTTATGTCTCCAAAATACATTTACAAAATTTTACACCTTATTACTCCACTTATAAAAAAATACCAACATTTCTTATCTCTCAATTTCAAATATCAACTTACCAACACTTTTTATCTCTCCAAAAATTACAAATTTAAAAAAACATACCTCCTTCAATCAAGCTTCAGTTCTTCACAATCTTGAAGTGTCTGGAAAATTGTATACATACATGACTTTGGTGCCGCGGAAAATGCAGCAAAGACAATAGGCCTTGCCCTTCTTTCAATTTCCTTTAAAATCTCATAAAAAACAATTGATGCCAAAGATGTCGCTTGGCTAGGGAAAAACATATTCAAGAGATGCGAATGGCAGAGCAATGAATCCCATTAGAGGGACTAAAAAAGGTCAATGTAAGGCTCCAAGTGTCGTCGTTTGCTGAACATCCACATGAATTGAACCACGATTTCCTCTCTTCGTTCATCAATACTACCCCAATAACAATGCCCCACCCACCATATTTTTGAGAGATAATAAAAAAAAGTGTATCGGGATCCCTTTTATAAAGCCTCTGGAATATGGTTTTGGTGCAAATTCAGACACGGTTAGACTTATAACAAATAATTGCCTTGGAATTAAACCTTTGCTCGTTGGTTTGTGCTTCAGCTCTAATTGCATAGGCATTGGAAGTGGTTGGTGGCGGGCTTCCTATGGTTAGGCTAGTTAGGCTGGTTTCTCCAATGCTTAGATTCAAACTCTCAACACCACAATTGAATGATCCATAACCCTTCTTCAAAATAGAATAGAAAATTGGGCGCTAAGCACAAAAGTTCTATCACAAAATTCATCAAAGAATTCCAGAACTTCTGATTACTCAAAAGCAGCTAAGCCAACCTTGGAAGCTTGCAGTTGTCGAGGGAACAAATGATCAATGTTGTGAATGCTAGAAAAAATAATAATGTTGCAATTGATGACAATCCTTGGAATTCTTGTAGTTGACTAAATTCAGCTCTATGAAATGAACTTCAAAACCTTTGTGCTCAATTAAAGATTCAACAAACTTTAACCTCTACGCTTGATGTACTTAAGCTTAGTTCTGAGCCATTTCACCATACTAACCAACTTGCTCAGCTTCTGCAATCCCTTCACTAGTCTTTCAATTGGTTCCGCAGACCCTTATTAAACCATTCATAAGTTTATAAGCATTATAAGAACATCTGATTATACAAAGATTCACGTTTTCAGTCATGCCTCCTCTATGTTTCCTTCAATGCCCCTACCAGCTCTTATTCCACCATGCTTCCACTGATCGACCTCCTTAAAATATCAGATATTCATCCTTTGTGTGGAATCTAATGCGACACACCTTCAGTGCAAATATTTAGCACTCATTGGAAAAAAAATTGCAACCTCTATACTCCTTGAACAAGATGCAGATCGGTCATGTAAATCAACAGTCCTCTATGGCTGATAACAAGCTCTCTTATCACTTAGTTCGGTTTTATGTCCTCTTGAAATAATAATTCTACCCTCAATTCATTGGTACTTCAATCACTTCAGCTCCTAAATCAATGTGGATTTGACTCATTAAAATTTTGGGCATAAACAAATATGTGACAACTCCCTTCTTTACTTGTCCTTGGATATGGAAATGACAATTTACTCCCAATATCAGCAATCTCCTTAACTGTTGATCCACCTGTATGCTAATTGGGATCCTTTCCTTGGCATAATCACAAGAAATGTGGGTCTCAAGATTACCATTTGGGATCTGATGTGAATGGATCAAATTATCGTGTGATCTCCTTCTTAAATCTGGTGCGAACAGAGTAGTGTTTCGGCCTCTAGTTTTTGGCCCAACTATTTGAGAATAATTCGAGCTCTTCCTTGAGATTGGTAACTCGTATACTGTCAAGAGGGAATGATCCTGCAATCAAATTGAACCCAATGCTAGAGCCTCCTAAAATAATTCATAATTCATCACTCCATTGCAGGTCCAAATGACTTTCTCAACTATTGCACTAATATCAATAGCATTTAAGAAACTATTTTAGTTAATCATTCTAACAATTCAATGATATAATTTCACTCAAAATTCAAATATAATGCCACAATAAATCCTAAGCTTTGATACCACATGAAGGGAATTCAATCAACTAATAAAACATTAATAAAATAAACAACATATATATACAAAAATCAGACATGGTGGAAAAGGCTTGAGAGACTCACTATATTATATTCCTCACACTCTCATTGTAACATCCAAATAATTCCTATGATACACATGTAAATACATGAGGAAGTTTGTCTCAAGATAGTACGTCTATCTTAGACACTATGGTTGAGAAAATATCTCAACAACACACTAATCTAGGATCCTAACTAGTTAGAGAGAATCTCTCAACCAACTAGGCCTAAACTAACTCCTACCCATGAGGAACAAACTCAATCTAGAAAGGTAGGATTAAATCCTAACTTTCATGATTTTAATTAATTTAATTATTTGGACTTAGAATTGTTTTAACATATGAGAGTGAGCCTAACATGCATATTTCTACTGTTCACAGACTTAGTCATTTTTACTGAAGTTCTGACGACCAGACTCCTCACTGACCATTGGACCATCACCTTACTTTCGACTTAATCGACTGTCAACCAGGACAACACAAAAGCACCAAGCTAGTTCCTTCAAGAAGCTTTCCCCACAAGGAACTCAAACAACACTCATGATGGGCACTTGGACAGTCAACCAACTGTTCATCTTAGAAATTGCGCAATGCTCATGAGGAGGCCTCCCGTTTCCCTTTGGTCAACTTAGCTTGGAAATTGCGCAGAGATGATAAGTATGTCAGCCTTCTAGCCTTTGTGCAATTTTCCCAGCCAACAGCAGACTCCCTGTTCCCTCCAATAATTGTGCAATTTCTACTGCCAGTGACCCCAACATCCAACTGGCAGTTCCCTCTGGGAATTTTGTAAGTCTTGCTGCCAGTGACCCCAACAACCAGCTGACAATTCCTTCTAGGAATTGCACAAGTCTGGCTGCCAGTGACCCCAGTAACAACTGGCAGTTCCCTTTGAGAATTGCGCAAGTCTGGCTTCCAGTCTCCCAGGCAGTTCCCCAGAAAAACTACGCAATCCCTGCCCACTGGCCCTTCATGCATCCCACCTTGTTCCTCTAGAAAATTTCACAAATCTAGTTATCGAAGCCTTACTAACTATTCATTTTGAAAAATGTGTAGAGCATGCCTTCCTTGCCCTCCTATAGCCCAAAATATCCCTCCCAAAATTTGCGCAATTTTGCTTCCCAATTGAGCCAGACCTTGCAGATAGTCATTGTTGACTCAGATTGTTTGTCTCCATATCTTAGTGACTCTTGCGCAGTTTTCATCGACAGTTGCCCGGAGCCATCATCCCACATCACAGCCCTACTGCCACTCCTGGTCACCTGCATTCGAATGATCATGTATCATGGTAGACTAGGAGGTTTTGGATTTGATGCTGTATCGTCATGAGTGACTGTAGGTACAAGTATACCAACAAACATTTCAAGAAAACGAATGGGATGAACGAAGGGAGCACATGCAAATGGACAGGTTCACCAATGCATGAACGAGCGAAGCATGCGAAGTGGACAAATGTGATGAACATGCACCTTCATGAACAAGTGAGCCTGTCAAGCCTTCTGACATGAAAGAAAGGAACAACATGCTAAAGCTTCATCAAGCGAACCAAGGACCATCGAAGACTTCGCGCACTTCACCATACGAAGGTGAAGTTATGATACACCATGAAGAGATCCATCACTCAGCAACACGGTAGCTTGACATGGACTCCAACAGCAGCACGAATGTACCAACATTGTCATGTCAAGTGAAGTCATGAGTCATGTTGTCCACACCTCCACTATGGGATTTTTATCAATCAACGTGATGTAATGTGGAAGTCCAAGAGACCCACTTTTTGAACATAGAGTCATCAAAGTAAAAAATTCATGGAAGTCGAATGGTCATGAGGGTAGTCAAACAACCACAAGGGTCAGTTTCACCCTTGGCTATAAATACCCACCCTCATTTGTACATGAAGGGACTTTTCACCTCAGCTCCTCCCACATAGACAAGAGAGTCTGTAATATTTTCTTTGAGTAAGTAGTGGCTATAATGCCTAGCTGACGGAGATAGTGATGTATGGTGTAATGATGTGTCTTGGAACTTTCGCTTAATTTAGAAGCCTATCAACAGGCTAGCACGTTTTCACACACGTATTGTATTTGTTGTAAGACTAGTCTTTAACACTTGTAATGCATGTTGCTTTAACCTATGTTCTACATATTAACTGATTCATTTGTTGTAATGCATAATCTATTATTGGAAATTTGTTGTATATGCTACTAATCATGTCCCGTATGTGTAGACTACTCTACCGGACATCAGACAAACCTTTCACATGAACCTTGTTGTAACAACCGTTGCACTCGTTTTGACTGATTAATGAGTGTTATACATGTTATCTTTCCTTGTATATTGTGACTGTCGCATCTGAGTTGACTGCTCCGCCAGAAGTTGTATATGTCCTTTGTGTTGTGTGTTCCTAACCGAGTTGGCATTGATCCCTTTCAACCTAGAACTCACCTTCACCTTTTTCCCCTCACAGTGAAAGAACCATTGACACAAGTACATTTACACTCACCAAGCACGTGAACCTCACATCTCGAAGACGAAGTGAACCTCTCCTCTACTGAAAAACAAGAGTTGAGGCAAATCCTTAAGATAATGGCAACCAGATCATCATACTAGATGGGACTCCAACACCAAATGGTGTGAGGTCTAGTTGGGACTTCATATTGGGGTGATTCCATGAATGTTGGAGGGTCCAACATCGTCAACACACAACAATGAGATTTTTGTCCTCTGGAAAATCAACCAAATCCAATGTATCATTATTTTTAATAGCTTCAATTTCTTCATCCATGGCTTGCACCCAATTTTCATCTCTAATTGTTTCTTCAAACGAGGAAGCTTGGAATGAAAATAATGCAAAGTTTGAACTAACATCCAAATCTTCGTAAATATCTTTCAGAATTCTCATTTTTCTCTTACCATTGCTTGATTCATCACCTGATTCCCTACTAGGAGAATCCCAATCTATTGATCTGCTTGAAGATCCATGTTGTTAACAAAATCTTGGAGTCCTTGCTAGTGTCTTCTCTTGTGATTCGTGTTGTTCCTTTTCTGCTACATCATCTTCTTCCATCAATGGCACTTTCGTATCAGCTATTTTGTCTATACTCCCATTCCATGACTCTTGTTATTTTAGCACAACAACTCTGCTAATTATGGTCTTCTTGGTGATAGGGTTATATAATTTGTAAGCTTTTGATTGCTCACTATAACCAGTAAATATGTATTTTTCACTTTTATCATCCAATTTTCCTCTTAGCCCCTTGGGCACAGTGCATAAGCTAAACATCCAAACACTCTAAGATGAGATACGCTGCAAGACCTGACCATGCTTCTTCTCAAACTCTATTCATCACACTCTTTGTAGGAGATTTGTGTAATATCCCTCCCCTTCATAATAAATAATAAATAATAAAAACAATAAATAATAATATAATAATAAATAATAAATACTACAAAATAATAAATAATAATATAAATAGTAAATAAATCACTTAATAATAAATAATAATAAATCATAAATCATAAATGTTAAATAATAAATGATATTAAAAATATGTACAAGAAAATAAATAAAAATAAAAATAGTAGTAACCATACTAAAGCTCTAAATAAGAATAAATAGAAATAAAACAAGAAAACTATCAAAAGGAAGAAAATAAAACAAGAAAGCTAAAAATCCAAAGAAAAGTAAAGAAATAAAACAAGAAAGCTAAAATCAAAAGAAAGTTGCATGTAGACACATGGAGTGTGTACATGTGGTTTCCCATCCAATGTTTGTTTTATTTATTAGATGGTGAGGAGGATGGGAGGCATTCTATCATTCCGAGATTATATCTTTCATTCTCTTGGGAGATTGGTGTTCTAAGACTTAGGAGTCACTGGCAGTAGTACGTTGATTAAGGGCTCAGGGGTGGCTAGTTGTAGCAAATCCTTGCGCAATTGAGTCTATGGTTGGGTGGAAAGTCGTCCCCAAAACCTTTTTGTAGTAAGCCTACTTCTACCACAGGTGAGCACAGGTAAGCACTATTCATAGTTTGAATTTTGTTAATTAATTACATGTTTATTTGGCTAGGTAAGTGCCACTCTGATTTAAATTTAATGTTAATGAGTTAATTAGATATTTATTTTGGGCTATTACAATTTGTTTATCACATAAAAAAAACATGCCACTGCTTCTGCCTAATACTCATTAGACAAGGTTCTTCCTTTCAACATGTTCATTGCCATATTCGTAATGGTTTTATTCTTTCTCTCTGCTACACCATTATGTTGCTATGTGTATCTAGTTTCACATTGTCTTATAATTATGTGTTGTTTGCAGTCTTCATGGAATGCCTTTGAATCATATTCTCCACCATGATCTGAACTCAATACCTTGATCTGCTACTTACTTTGGTTCTCTACTAAAGCTTTGAATTCTTTGAACTTTGTAAAAGTTTCAAACTCCTGCTTCAAGAAGTAAACCCAAGTCTTCCTACTATAGTCATTAATGAAAGTGAGGAGGTTTCCACTAATTGGTTCTGTCCTCATAGGTCTAGACAAGTATGTATGCACCAACTCAAGTGGCCTCTTTGCTCTATATGTAACTCCCTTTGGAAAACTCTCATAGTGTTTTTTTCCCAAGATGTAACACTCACAAGTAATAATAGGTTCTTTTATTGGGGGTAATCCTATAACCATCTCTTTTTGTTGTAACAATCTTTAACCAAAAAAGTGAAAGTATCCAAACCGAAAGTGTCATAACCAGTAATCATTAGAACATGAAATTGTAAAAGAAATAACCTGATCACTATAATTCATAGCTATAGGAAATAGTTTGTTCCTCGTCATCTGCACCTTTTATATTAACTTCTTGCTTGGGGGCTTGTCATATATAGCACACTTGTCATTGAAAGATAACTCTCTATAATTTCTGCATCAATTGACCAACACTTATCAATTATTTTTGAGACCGGGGACATAATATACCTCTGATATTGTCTTTGGCTCCCCCTTGCTTGGTCAGAATATTGACCACTCCTTTTCCATCTACATACATCATCTTGTCAACTCCAAACTTTACCTTTGTTTTCACAGATTGATCCAAATTTGCAACGAAATTCTTGTTGCTTGTCATGTGGTTATTACAACCACTGTCTAATAGCCACACATTATCAGAAGGTTCATGCATGGTATGGAAAGCTAGGAACATGGAGTTAGTACTCTCTGTAGTGAAATTAGCTCCTTGGTTTCCTTGATCAGCTATCCTCTTCCTGGGATCACGGGCATAGTGACAAAATTTATTGCAATAATAACATCTCACCTTGGATTGATTAACTCTTTGATTATTTTTGAATCTTTTTTTATTGCTTCCACTTTCATATTCATGCTTTTCTTGGCCATCTCTCTGATCAACATGTTTTTTGCATCATCCCCTGCCTCTTTATTTAGTTCTGCCTTGACCTCTGACTCTTGAAATAGAAACCTAACTTTTGAAAGTGATTTCTAAAGTGGAATACTTATTTCTGTCTATCCTTGCCTCATCTGATAGAAGTGATCCCATCAACTCATCAACTGTCAATGATGCCAAATCCTTGGCTTCTTCTATGGCTGCTACCATAGCATCAAATTTGGTAGAAAAAGACATGAGGACCTTCTCAACCATTGTTTGATCTTTAATATATTCACCATAAAATTTTAATTGATTTACGATGGTCCTGACCTGATTCTTTAAAGAATCGTTGTCCTATGTCTTCTTCATCTGCAGATTTTCCAAATCTCTCATAGTATTCTGCAACTTAACAATATTAACTTTGGTCATACCTTTATAGCTTGTCGCCAAGGTCTCCCATGCTCTTTTTTTTGAAGACGTGATCATAATATTCTGGAACACTACTTGGTGCACTACCTATTGGATAAGCTACAATGCTTGTGCATTCTTCTTTCTTCCTTTCTTCCATAGTTCCATCTTTGCATCTCTAGGTTTTGAAAATCCAAACTGGACATGATCTCAAACATCATAATCCTTCAACATGATCTCCATCTTAATGACCCACACATCATAATCTTTCCCTATAAACAATGAGAACTGAGGCTAGAAATTTGAAAAAAACATTTTTCTGAGAAAAACACCTTTAATTCACTCTTTCAATAAAACCCTCAATGTATAAAAATTCTTAAAAAAATATTTATATATAAAAAAACTTTAATAATAAACCACTTTAGTACCATACCATAACCTTTATATACCATAACACACCTTTCAAAGAGATGTGGCGTATTTTAATATGAGACGAAAGACAAAAAAAATTAACCACGTGATTGATTCCACGTGAATTCTTTAATACCTTGAAACGAAGCATTTTTGACCTTCCATTTCCTCATGGGGTGTGCGCAGCCCAAAACTTTAGACCCGCGTAACTTTTCCGATATTGGACAGATGTGAAGTTTTGACAAAATTGCTCAGCTTTTGCACTCACAGTGTGCGAATTTCACGATCTATGTACTTTTCACTCTTCAGGGTGCGACGATTGTGTAACACATTAAAAAAAAAAAAAGTTGTCAATTTTTTTTACTTGGTTTTTTTATTGGCTCTGTAGTCACCACAGATTTTGTGATCTTTCTTCGACTTTTATATTAATTTGTTGGAAAAGCAGAAGAGACAAAACACAAATATAACATACAAAACATACAAGTTGTGGCTCTTTTATTGATCACACAAAACTTGATGATTACAATAAACTTGGTGAAGGGTATTTAAACTTTTTCTATTAACGAATAACCTAAAATAACTTGACATGCAACCACACACTAAATTCAACTTTACTCAAAATACGACCTAACTAGACTTTACTCAACTTGACTCCTTAATTTTAACCAACTTTTTCATGCATGGGTAATTAGTTATTTTAACACATATTATAGTTCAAACTGACCCAATAGCTAAGGGAAATGATCTCGTTGTAAAGAGTGGTCATGGTTAGTCTTCTACACCATCCTAATTTAGTAAACTTGATTGATTATTGTGTTGATGGGAAGAATGAATTTTTTTAAAATGTGGTTTACAATGTCAATGTGGTACTAGTTATGTTCACTAATAACATCTACCTATTATTTCGAGGAATCAAGATAGATAAATGTGCTCATAGACAAACATTTCATAGCTGAGATTCAAACCTGCATATAAAAAAAGACAACAAACTATCCCCGCCACTCACCACACCAATTGCAGTGCATTCTTAATATCTTATAATCAAGATAAATAAATATGTTCATAGACAAACATTTCATAACTGAGATTCAAACTTACATAAAAAAAAAGACAACAAACTATCCCCACCACCCACCACACCAATTGCGGTACATTCTCAATATCTTATAGTATAAAATTCAAACTTGGATTTAAAAAAAAACAACATACCATCCCTCCACAAACACACCCAACATGCAATAAAGTGTTGCTCTATATAAATCCTCTTTAATTATTTTAAAAAAATTCTGCCGGCCATTCTTTATATATGATTACGCAACATCCAACGAAAGAAAATGGGTTTTCAGTAGCTTGTTCTCTTTCTTCCCTTCAATGAAAAATGAGAGGGTTTATGGCCAAAAACACTTTGCCCCAGTAACTGAGCTGGAAGGCAGAATGGACAGGTTCCGTTTGGGCGAAGGCAGAATTTACAGGATCCGTTTGGGCGTGCATCCCAACCTCTAGGAATATTTGGAAATGAATTGGTTATCCATCTATCAAGCTCTCTGCTCGTTTGCTTTTTCAACCCAAAGATCGATCCTGTTTCCCTTTGGCTTCTTCTACCTTTGTTCCTCTCAAGTCGTGATATGTGCTATTGGATTTGGGCAAAGGGCTCCGCTCTTCTGGTTTCTTTAGTAGACGATATATTTGACAGCGCACCTCCCACGTCTTCCTTACGTCTTCCTTGCATCAAACCTTAAGTTGATTAGAATGTTCTTAAGTTGATTAGAATGTTATTTTAGCTAATTAGATATTATTATTATTATTATTATTATTATAAATTGTTTGCATTTTATATTATATTTAATGTAAGTAATCAAATGTTATTTTAGTTAATTATTATTATTATTATTATTATTATTATTAATAAATTGTTTGCATTTTATATTATATTTAATGTAAGTTTAAAATTTGTAATTCAAATAAACTTTTTTTGGTTAGGAAATTTATTTGGATCAACATAGAATGATAGGGAGACCTCACGAGAGTGTCCGTGATGTATGATTATATGGATTTGATAATATAGGTAAGATTTTTATTGAGAAGTTATAATATTTTTTGAGTTGAGGTTTTTGTAATTTAATGAATTAAGAAAAAAAATTTGGTAGAAATTATATAACATAATGCGTTTTGAATCAACAAGTGTGTTTCATCATTAGGACCACATGAAGAGGCATAACATAATAAAGGCTTAAATAGAGAACAATATAGAGACTATAATTCCCACTAATGATTTTTTTTGAAAAATAATATTTTAATTATTTTTATAGTTGTTTAAGTAATGGCTATATGAGACAGCGATAAAATAATTTAACTACTATTTTTCAAAAATAGTCATTACTTGAAATTATGATCTTTACATTGCTCTCTATTTAACGCCTTTCCATAGTCTGCCTCTGGTCCTAATGATAAATTACACTAGTTAGTTCAAAACACATCGACCGAATTTTTTATTATGTAATTTAAAAAAAAAAAACATTTCTTCTGAAAATACTAGCAAGTGATCAAAAATGTATAACCTACCGTATATACCACTAAGTTGTGAGTTCTAGAATATTACAATTTATATACAATCGACTCTTATAGCTACTATTAATTTGACTCATAACTACTATTATTAGTTTTGGGTATTTATAGTGATTGATTATAACAGAACATATGTTTATTGTTTATCTTATTTATTTTAGTGAGAATAAAATAAGAAAGAATGATATGGATATATATTTATTATTATTTTAAATATATATTAATTTTGAATTTATTAATAGATAGGATTAATTTTTTAAGTAGATATATTTTTTAAAATTTTATATTTTAAAAGAAGTTTATATCTAAATCTTAAAAGAGATTTGCGATCAAAGAAATTTGATTTCTAATGTGATTTAAGATTAAGATGGATTTCTTTCAATGTAACTCAAAGTTAAAATGAATCTAAAATGACTTTACAATTTTTTTTTTTTTTAAATAAACATTTTTTATTAATTATAAAATTATAAATCTCATTTTCCTTTTAACTATAAAAATAAACATTTCCTAATCTCATTTTATAAAATTTGTTATCCTCGAGTGTTTCCATAACACCATATTCTATTACTCCTTTCTTATCATTAAGGAAAACTTTGAAATTATCCACGACACATACTCTTTTACTCCTTTCTTATCTTTAAGAAAAGCTCTGAAATTAAAAAACGCGCAATCTACTTTCTTAAAGAAAAAATGATAAATAATTACAAACTCAACATTTCATAAAAACCCATCATATATCATCTTTGCCATATCAATTCTCTTTATCCTTTATATTTTTTATTCTCTTTTTCTTTCCTTTCATGAGTTCCTCTTTAATCACTTTTCTATCTTTTGTATATCTAAAATTACTTATTAAAAAACATAATATCAAATTTATTAAAGGAAAAATTGGTTGGGTAATCACTTTTCTATCTTTTGTATATCTAAAATTACTTATTAAAAAACATAATATCAAATTTATTAAGGAAAAAATGTGTTGGGTTACAACTGAACATCCCTTAATCATTCATATTTTTGTCGAAAATTTTCCTTTATCCTTTATATTCATCCGTCACATTTCTTATAAATTTTCTTTATTCTTCTTTTTTTTTCCTTTCATCGTTTTAATTTTTTTTGGTTAATTCTTCTCCATCTTAGTAAATTCTCTTTATTTTTTTCTTTTCTTCCTTCTCTTTAATTCTTTGTTAATTTTTCTACATTTTTTTACTAAAAACAGAAAAACTTATAAATAGAAATAAGAATTTAAAATATGTAATTTTATTCATCTTTTATCTACTCTAATAACATTAGTTTTATAGTTTAAATGAATTATATTAAGTTGAATTTAAATGTTTTGATTTAAACTCAATTTACTCTAAATTAGTTATTTATTTATTTTTTATTTACTATAATAACATTAGTCTTAATGAATCATATTAATAACATTAGTTTTAATGAATCATATTAACGTGAGTTTAAATGTGTTGATTTAAACTCAATTTACTTTAAAATTAGTTTGTATTTTTTTAATCTAAAATTTTATTTGTATTTTTTTCCAAATTTAAGTTGTTTTATTATTATTATTATTATTATTATTATTATTATTATTATTATTATTTAAATTTATTATAATTAATAATTCTTATGCAGATATTTATATTAGTTAATAATAGAGATACAATATGTCCCGGTTCTCTTTCACACTTCAATAGATTTTATTAATGTGATTTGAAATGTGTTTGATTTCAACTCGTTTAAATATTAAAATTAATATGTATTTTATTTATTTTTATGTATATTTATTTTTAATTTTTAAATGTAACATTTATTTTTAATCTAAAAATATTATAATTAATTATTTCTATATATTAACTAATTTAGATGTTTTTTCTTTAGCTAGTAACAAGGATATAAGATTTTCTTATTGGTTATTAATTTACCATTAAAGAAACCAAGCTTTAGGAGACGTGAATACAATTCTTTTGATTTAAATTTAATTTCTCTCAAACTAATTTGTAATTTTTTATTTTAAAGTTATATTTTTTTTTCATTTTAAAAGTTCTTTTTATGTAATGTCTTTCTTATGGATGTAAAAATATTTTAATGAATAATTCATACATATATATAATGTTAGTTAGAGATCTATAGTACTTCATAGTAGAGATACAAGATGTTTCTGCAGTGGTTAATGGTATGTCATTATGGAAAACCAAACAAATATCACATAAAAGTTTTTTTGTCTATATAATTGGTGTATAGTTAATTGCATAGTCTAAAAAAATTTAAAAATGTCCAACAAGACTAAGTTTTATCATTTCCTTAGATAGCAATTACATAGCGATATAAATTTGAGAGTCTAATGAATTCTAAAACTGACTTATGAGACTAAGTCCTTATCATTTACCTAGACAACAATCTTCTTGGTCACGTTGTAGTAAGCAAAAATTAAAATAGTAAATATTTAACTAGTTGGAGAATTCACCTAAATGGAATCACGAGCCTCTTTGTCCTCTTTATAGCTGGAAAATTCCTAGTTAGTTATCCACTTCGCCAACATGGAGATTTTTGAATTTAATTTCTTCATTTGTAGCTACACATCATCAATGTTGAGCAAGATCTTTTGTTGATCTTTGACCATTCTGTGAGCACCTTAACCGTGAGATTTGTATCTTCCAATACAGTTTTATGGTTTGAATGTATCTGGTTTTCCCAGTGCATGTGTTCCCTTTGTCAAGGATCCTACTACCTATAGCTTCATCAACCTCAATGTCAGAGAGAAAAATCCATTCCACATATGCTTTCTATTTCGAAATGTTAATTTTTATACAGATCATAGGAGAAGTATTTTCCGAAAAGGAAACAATGAACCATTCTTCATTCTATTGATCTCACATTCAAGGTGGTCATTAGTTGACACATCGACCTCTACGATTCAAGGGATTGTTGATTATTTTTTAAAACCTTGATTTAGTGCAACCTGAAACTGTAACACTAGCTTTTGAACTATGGGAATCTTAAGTAGTGACAACAGCCATGAGGGAGGAGAAAGGTTAATTGAAATGGGTATAGAAGATGGGAGGATAACCAAAATACCACATAGAGAGAGGATATGGTAGAAAATGAATTCCACCTTCAAGTTTTACAATGCGACTTTGAATACAAACAAAAAGAGAAACAAAGTCTAGACAAAAAAGAGTTTAGAAGCCATGGTCTTAGCATAAACCAGGAAGAGAACTAGTTTCTCAACCCCTATTAAAATTAGAACCCAACAAAGAAAGGAATGACAAATAAAGAATGAGTGAAAATTCCATGTATGTATTCACTTACGAATATTTTCTCATAATTAAAAAACCTTCAAAGTGTTTTTTTATCCACCTCCGTAACTAAAAATCTGTCTCCATAGTTCCAAATACAATTATAATTACAAGGATAAGAGTCCCTTTTTGAAAATGTTCAGGCTAACCTTTATCTACCCTTTTCCCCAGATCCATCTCATCATGTCTGACACTTTCAACCATTGATCTGAAATGGGTGATTTCCTTGTCGATTTTGCAGCCTGTTATTACACAACGCAGAGCTTTGTCCATCGTTATGCATCACATGTTCCAACTGATTTTACACCTCATAACAATTTTCCATATGTCTGGTTTTGCGCAGTGGTGCTTCAACTTCCCTTTTATTACATGTGGTGACATCTCTCAAATTGCTTTACACCATTCACCTTGTTATTATTACGCTTGTTAGAGGGTGGCTCCATTTTGTGTCGATACAAGACAGGTGCGACGGTGATACATTAACAATTGGTAGATGTAATGGCAATTTCAATGATGGGTAATACAATGGAGTGGAAATTGTAGCGATAGTAACACAATTCCAATCAATTTTATGTCAATTTAGATAGCAGAAGAAGCAGAAGATCAGAGATTACGACACTTGAGAGGCTCAGAATAAAAAAATAGGAGTAGCCATAACCATGGGCCGAAGAAACACAAAAGCAGAGCTAGAGTTTCCTCCGGGATTCAGAGTTGCCCTACATATTCTATTGGTATATTACTTATGCAAGAAAAGGACCTCGCAGTCACTACATGTTCACATAATAACATGTGGACCTCTACAAATATGATCCATGGAAGCTTCCACTTATGTTTCTTTGTTTTCCCATCTTATCCCTTATAATTCATAACCCATATTTCTGAACATACTCTAGATCAGGTATGCAAATGAAATTCATGGCTTTCTAAAGAGATTGTTCTTTTATTTTTGGTTTACAGAGGAAACCATGTTCCAAGAGAAGTAATGGTACTTATTCATCCCATGGGATAGAAAGCACGCAAATGGGTCTAGGCCCAACAAGGTTGTTGTTACTGGATAGTTGAAAGCTACAAGTGTTGATAAACCCATCATTGGCAAAGGAGGAAAGAAGTGCATGGGTATCTCTCTTGTCTTTTGTGTTGGAAAAACACCCAAAAGCTCAAAGAATGATTAGATCATGCATGCATACTATCTTGGCGGTGTTAGCGGGCCTGCAAGGAAGAAATACAACTTAAGAGTAAGTAGTTATATATTCTCTTTATTGGATTTTCAGTGGGAAATTTACGTTTTCAGAGGGTGGTTTTGATCTAGACTTATGCAGGAATGGAACAAATTTTCAGCAAAATAAAAATAAAAATATAAACAAAGAGATGCAGCAAAAATAAAACTTAATTTCATTAATATCAAAGAAGTGAAGTATGTTGACATACAAAATGGAAACAAGCTAACTCAGGCGATGGTAGCTTACCTCTGAGGAGACATGTCACAGCTACATGCCTCTGAACTATGTTATAATGAGGCTCAAGGGACTTTTTATTATTGAATAATAAAGGAAAACCCTGAACAATGAAAACCCTAACCCCAGAAGATCAAATGCCAAGAGTTTGTTGGCCCCATTGGGGTTAGTTGGGCAACCAACTTCCGGGGTCGTAACTCGGTCATATGATCTTCTTTTGACACATATGATACCTCATTGGAAATATCTCTCTGAGTACTACACGATTTTCCATGAGCCCTCCCTATGGTTATTGGCCTACTGCGGACCTCAAAAATACGTCATTTAGGGGGTCAAAACAACTTTCGAATTTTAGGATCTCAAAAAACTGCTAAAAATAATAAATGTTGTTATAATCAAGGAAACTAATGAAATCGACTAGAGGTCTAGGTGGAATAGGTTGGTGGCAATCAATGTCAACTTGGATCAATTCTCCCTCCTTAGGAAGAAATGGTCCCCATTGCGTGCAGAGCCTCCACGAGGTGAGGATTTTTTTGTTGAACCTGGTCCCTGGTGAACCACTTGCCTTGGTGAAGGATTTGGCCTGTTTTGACAACTTGATATAGTGATATCCTCTACTAGCGAGTGTTCCTAATTTGTGTGCCTGTGATCCTATCAGTTGTAGCCTACCCAATGTAGCTTGGGTTAATCTCTGTTAGTGTTAGCTGCTCCGCAATGTCAGATGTGTCAAACAATGGAGGAAAGTATGGTCAAATTCAATCCACATTGAATACTAGGTGTAGACCAAGGAAAATTGGAATGTTGAGCTCGAAGGAATTGTCCCCTACAAGCTTGGTGATGGTGTACGACCCATATAAGAGTGAGCGAAGATTATGGTGGGGACCAGAGAGCCACTCCTTCTACAGTTGTAACCAAACTTTGTCGCCCACCTGTAACTTGTGTGGCACTCGATGAAGATCATGACGTTGCTTGTACTTAGCATTAGCTATGTCCAATATGTCATGGAACTGCTGGCAGATGTGATAAATGCACTCAATGAATTTTTTATCCCAGTCAACTTCAGACTGGACATGAGCTAAATCTGCTTAAGTAGATGCAAATGGTATGGCCACATTAATGGGACATAATGGATGGAATCCCAACCCCATAAAAAAGGGGTTGTGGCCAGTTAAGCTATGGAGAGCTCTATTGTAATTTTGTTGGACATAGGGGAGGCTTTCATCTCATCTGCTTGGATTCATCGAGTTGTACATGCACAAAATGTGCATGATCATCCTGTTGGTGACCTCTATTTGGCCATCCGTTTGAGGGTGGAATGTTGTGGACTTATTTATCTTGGTATCGAGCAACAACCATAGGATTGAACAAAATGTAAGATAATGGATTGTGGGATCCAAAAATGTACCCACACTTGTTTAAAGAAGAGGTTAGCATTGGCTTCTTCCATGATACTCTTCTTGTAGGCTGCCAAAATGACCATATTAGAGAATTTTTTGATGACCATGAACATGTAGTCATTGCCATGCTTAGTAGGAGAAAGGCCTGACATGTAATCCATGGAGATGGATTCCAAAGGCTGACTAGGAGTAGGTAGAGGAGTATATAGGCCTTTCTTCTCGATTATTGGTTTGGCAATGACATAGGTAATGCAAGATCTAATGTACTTCCTGTTATAGCTCCAAATCTCACTCTTATGGTTTTTGATGCTGTACTCATGGCCTAGGGCAACCCCTCCTTCCCGACTTGGTCCTAAAATTTAAAAAACAGTGTCTTATCCCTTATACGCGACATTGCCCTAAGTTAAACACGTGTATATGCGGGTATGTGTATAGCAAACCCGCGTGTAAGTATTAAAACACTTAAAAAAAATATAAAACTCCTTATTTTCGGGCGGAGATCGCGGGTTTTACCTGCTGATCACCTGTTAGTGCACATGGCCCAACTATTCCCAACCAACTCCTAACTAAAAAACTACTTTGGAGATGGTATAAAAAGACCTCAAATGGAAGGCCTAAGGGAGGAGAGAAGAGAGAGAAAGGTTATTATGCTGAGATTTTTCCCTTGACCAGGTCTGAAGTCCCTTGTGCCTTCTGCACTTCCCCCATTTTGTACAAGAAACCTTTTGTTTCCTTGTGTGTTGATGTTCATCCACCATTTATGACATCATGGAGAGAGTCATGGAAGGAGTTTTGTTAGAGGCTTGAGGCTGGAACGGATCCGGAAGGAAGCTTTGCTTGGAGCCTGCTGAAGGTGACTCAGGTGAAAATATTCCTTTTTATGTACTTTATTTGTCTATAATAAAAGAAACACATGTCTTGGTTCCCGAAATGAATCTTCTTAATGTTAATGATATTCATGTTTAGAATTCATATGTAAATGGTTGTTTGGATTTCATAACTAACTACCTTTCTTTATAACATGAAGATGGTTCCTTTATAAGTTTTTGTCCATGTACTGTTGTATTCTTTGAATTGGTTGTTTTGCAGGAAAAAGGAAAAGAAGGGAACTCCAAGAAGGGTTTGCACCCTAAAGGCCTTCTCAAACGTAGGACCAAAGGTATGTACCCTTACCATAGAATTTGCTTATAATAGCATAATGGTTGTATGAATGTATGTTTCTTTGAATAGATAAATTTTAGTCTACTAGGGTTTCAACCCAAAAAGCCCTAGGGGAACATTTCCCTCTATCACTTCCCAACATCTTGTCAACGATTTAGCCAATAAAAATACTTTTGCAACATTGCTTCTTTTTTCTCTACTCTAAAATGACCACCGACTGACTCTAGTGCGCCTCCCAAATCATCTTGGCATGCTCACTTGTGGGAAGACATAGATATGACACATAGCATAACAATGTGCCCTAGAGGTGAAAATTTGGAACTTACTTGCCTTCCAGGAGCATCTAGTGTCTATTGCTAAATTTGAAATCTCTTTTATAAAAATGTGACCACCCAAAAGTCTCATGTCCACAAGAGATGAGCACAATGGTCAGCGCCATAACCGGTGGTCAGTTGAGATATTCTGAAACATTATTGGTGCTTCCCTCCTTGTACTTGATGTTCAAATGGAACTGTTGCATATATGTGGACAATTTCTAATGTTAATTGTTATACAAATTCTCTTATGTCTGTATGATCTATAGGGGTTGATGGTCTATGTTGATGACCGTTTTCTTCCCCAGAATGTAGTCCTTCCATTATCGGCATACCTGCACAATAAAATACATCTAATTTTCATAAGTGGGATACTTTCGGACTGTATGTGAAAGTTTCTCACTGTGATATGCCACCAAATTCCCTTGTTGGGTAAGAACTACACCAATAGCATAGTTGGAGTCGTCTGTCTCAATTTCAAATGGTCGTTGTAGGTTTGGTAATGTCAGCACTAGTGCAGAGTAGAGGCGATGCTTCAACTCGAAAAATTCCTTCTGTTGGGATGCAGACCAAAATAAATTTTCCTTCACCCTTGGTGACTTAACTCAAATGCCAAGTGATATGAGAGAATCCCAACACGAACCTATGATAGAAATTGGCAACACCAAAATTTGTAGAGCTCTATTAGAGTGGTTGGGGCTGGCCAACCTCGAATAATGTGTATCTTTGTTGGGTCCACATGCAAGCCCCGCTCATTAATAATTTACCCCAAATATTGAACCTAGGTCATACCAAAAGTGCATTTCTCCAAATTGGCACACAATTTGTGTGTCGCTGGGTTTGGAGGACCTATTAGATATGGTGTATGTGCTCTTCCCAACTCTAGTTGAATATCAAGATTTCGTACAGGTACACTACCACAAATGAGTTGGTAAATGGCCACAAGATGTCATCCATTAGCCGGATGAAGTTTTGGCGAAAAATTCGTCAATCCGAAAGGCACGACCATTCATTTGAAAAGGCCCTCCTTGGATTTGAGGGTAGAATTCCACACATCGGAGTGTTCAATTGGTACCTAGTGATAATTGGACTTCAAGTCAATCTTGCTGAAATATTTGGCCCCATTGAGTTGGTCGAAAAGGTCATCAATCTATGGGATTGGATACCTATTCTAGAAAGTGATCTTATTCAACCCTTGATAGTCAATACAGAGTATCCAGGTGTCATCCTTCTTTTGTAACAACATGATTCGGCTCCCACGGGGTGTTAAACTTGGCCTGATGTTCCGTTTCTACAATAACTCCTGAATATGCCTATTAATTTCATTGTTATCTAGAAAAAAGAATCAATAGATATGTTTTTTGGGTAGCAGAGTGCCCAAGGTCAAATTGATGGAGTGCTTGACTTGACAGTGTAGAGGTACCCGGGTAGGTGAGGTAAATATTTACCTGTACTCTTCCATGAACCTGTCCATCTGTTGTTGCCATACGAAGGAGAACTATATGGAGGTTGTGGATGTAGCCACAATATTCTTCTTTCCTTGAGGGAGAATCATAAGGAAGACAAATTTCCCGGTCTAGGAAATGATCTTACTGCATTGCTTCGTAGATATAAAAGAGATGTCGATAGGTAGTGCTACCTCTGTTATCCTATATAAATTATTTCCCAAATAAATAATGATAGTGTGAGGCCTACACTCCTGCACAGCATGACACTTCCACAATTATAGTTGGCATAATAATACATCAAAAACTTCAGGAGGAGTAACATCACATATTACCTCATCCATGAAGGGCTTGATGTTGTAGGGAAGGTGACATTGTTGGCTAACACGAAGATCTTCTCCATGGTGAATCCACCCGATAGTATATGGTTGCGGGTGTGGTGTGGTCACTAGGCCCAACCTCTTCAAAACCTCTGTTAAAATGAGGTTCTTTTGGCTTCCACTATTAACAATGAACTGTAGTAGAGACCCCTTCACCCACATCTATGAGTGGAAGAGCCACTCCTCATCCCCTAGATCTTCGGGCTCAATATTATGGATCTTGGTGGTGGTAACAGTGGCACTAGGTAATCTGTAACTGAAAACTGAAGGTGATATACAAATTTCAATTGAAACTCTATATGTGTTTTGGGTAATGGATTAGGTTATTAAAAAAATAAATGATCGATTTTTAACCAATTTTTATAGCCAAACAAAGACAAATAATCATATCTGAAACACATAACACAAAACATGATAAAGGAGTTCACCCCTCTCTTGGGATACATCTCTTGGTTCATATTCCAATGCATGGCCTCTTTCATTAAGTGATCAAAATTCTTTATATGGCTTTACAATGCTCAAAAAACAAAACTAATATCTCCAATAGATCCAAAACTATAAAAAACTCCCATCTGGGTTCTTTTTGTACCTCATTTGGCCAAAAATTGAGAAAGTTATTCTTGTTACAAGTTTTTTTCAAATTCCATCTCTATTCATCCTACAACTTGACCTAAATCTGGCTTGAGTGCCCCAAATCTAGAACTGGCACGTAAATTTGGCCTACAATCTTGTCCGACAAGAGAAATTATAGGAAAGTTAAACTACCCATTAATTCTTAGTTCCGAAAACTTTTGTCATGTGGTTGCACATAGGACCGAGTTGTAGGCCTTTATTCTCGGGGTCATGGGATAAAGGTGTGCCCCTTTTCCACTACAGCATGGTCTCATGGGCGTACATGTGGCCCAGGACTAGCCCCCTCCATGCACTGCATTCCCGGTCCTATGAAGGGTCATGTGACTTGGGGGTTGGCTGTTAGGGCTAGCCTTTTTCTATTATCTCCACCTGTAGTCATTTCAAAGGGCTCCAACTATGGTTATGTGGTGTCATGGGTTGCGACCATGGGGCTGGGGCTAAGCCTTGGCCCTTGGTCCCACCCCTTGGTTATGAGGGCATAGGGACTAGGGCTAGGACTTAGCCTCGGTCCCATCCTCCAAAATGTAAATTCTGCCATTTTAAATCAAAGTCGAAACCATATAATATTAAGAAACATATGCATGGCGCAATGGTGTGGGCATGTGGTGTTTGCTGCCAAGTTGCGGGTTCAACTCCTATGGCATGCTTGACCTCCATAACAAAATTTTATACCACCCTTGGGAGGCTACATGGGTGCCTCTGATTGGTCCACATGGCCCTCCCCCATTTGTCCTCCAATTACACAGTCAGTAGCCAAATGTATAATAAAATAATTTATGAACCAATCAACTTCATACCAATGGAAAAAAACCCATTGGCCAAGAAAATTTGAATTTTGGCACCAATCAGAAGTGGCCATGTGGCAGCCTGCCACTGGCCCTAAATTTCCAATCAACTACCAATTCTGCAAAATTTTACCTATTTGGCGATTTAATCAACACATGATATCGGGAGCATACGATATTGGTTTTGAGTTGAACGAGTTGCATTGGAATTAGATCGTCAAGATCAATCCAATTGTATAGGTTTTGAGGTTTTTCGCTTTTAGGTTCCTATAATACAAGTGTATTCCCCTATTATTATTGTAATTGTAGCCCTTATTGTTATTGTTGTGCCCTTACATTATTATTGTTATGTCAGCTATGATTATATTATGACCCCTTAGAATCCTACATATATATAAAGGAGGTTTTGTCATTTGAATTTTTGGCTTAGTGGGGCCTGACCTAGGTTCAAAGGTGATTTAGCCAAGAAAATCCCAGTACTACTGGCCCTTTTGGCAACAGTCCACGGAGCACAAATTGAGGTCTCACCCGAAGTAGTATGGGAGGGTGCTAGAACCATGTTTCCGCACCCTTGGGATGTTTGATGGGCTTTGGGAGGTTTGCGATCTGACATGTCGCTGCGCACACTTGCGATCCCTTCGCGACTTGCGGTGTGACTTCCACGCAGGCCTGCTCGGGGCGCGACCTATATAATACCCAAGATCCTTACTAATTAACCAATTCCTTAACTTGTGTGTGTAAGATTTATGGTTATTATAGCATATTCAGCAATCATAACAGTGCGCGTAATACATAAACGAATACTAACATAAAGAAGATAATGCACAACAAATACACAGGAATATGAATAAACTCCTCTTTTATTAATCTTCAATATTTCTTACAAACTCGACACCACCCTGTGCAGTCAGCTGCAGGGGTCCGCGCACTCAGTTGAAGACTCTACTAGGCCTCTATGCACTCAGCTGCAGAGCCACTTCCTACTACTACAACCCAAGACACTTAGAACTCTACTCTAAGCTTGAACCATTCCTTCACTATTCATCTATTCATCCTTATTTCTTAACTCTCTTTACATCTTAGAGCCTCACTCTATTTATACAATCCCATAGTTCGCGGACCATGGGTAGGCCGACTTTACACTATTTTACAATACAATGTTTAGGGCAGACAACCCTATGACTCAATTGTACACTTTGCACTCTGCGCCCACAATTTGCAGAGTTTTACAACATCTTTCACCAAAACTTGGGCTTTGAGCCCCAAAACCTGTTGTGGGGGGATTCCATGCCCAACAGGCCCCCAACACAATCATCGTGACTTATCCCGAGTCACTTTGCTGCTGCGGCGATCTTGGCATGGAGGCCCTCCAACCGTTCCTTCCCTTCCCAGAAGACCGTGGCACACTGTTCTGTAGTCTGTTGGATCTGCTCCACTCTCTCAGCTGAAGTCTCGTTGTTAGGGGCAACTCCCTGTCTTAAGGCATGCATCGCCTTCATCTATGCGAGCTTTCCTTCGATGTCTACATTGATGAGGAAGGCCTCATCAATCCAAGGCTAGATGCATGCTTTAAGGAATGCCTCTTTCTGCCACATGGCATCCACTCGTTCCTTCAACACCTTTGCTTGTTGTAGCTTCGCAAGCCGTTGGGTCAGGACCACTGTCTATGCTATTCCGTGCACACTATCATACTGAACTTGAATCTCCTGTGCCCCCATTTCCAGGTGCTATATGTTGGGGTCCTCCTCCAATGAAGTGAGGACCGCGAAGGATTCTTCCAACATAGCAGTGCAGTTCTATACTGCCTGGCTTATTTCCTCTAGCCCTTTTTGAATAGCTCCCGTGCAATGTTCCCTAACTTCTAGGGGCATAGAGGATTGTGGCTTTAGTCGCAGCTCGACAATCTGAAGGTTGAGGTCCAACGGTACCCTAGTTGCTTCCTACTTTGCCTCGTGGAATCCACTGGCTAACTTGTGGACTCGCACTCCAACTGGTAGGTTTGTCACGATTTTTTGCACTGGAACGCAATGACATGCTTCCTCTACCAGTTGCTCCAGCTGCTGATTTTGTGCGAGCACTTCATCGGGCTGTAGACTGAGTTGCTCAATGTTGATTCTCTATTCACTAAGCATCTGCACTCCGCATCCTTACCTAGCACGGAGTTTTTTTGTCGCTCCATCTTGCAGCTGATATAGTATATCCCGTGGAAGGGCAGCGAAATTTAAGCCAAGTCCCTTGATCCTGCTCACCGCGGCTCGATCCTCCTCACTTTCCGCTGTTAGTGCTCCTTCTGACAACGCTATGGTGTTGGCCATTTTTGCGCGTAGTAGCTGCTCCGCTGCTGATGCACCTGCAACACTATAGGCGACTACTACTCCTTCCTGTGGGGGCCACACTTGAAGTTCCTGCAGCTATGCCCTTATGGCCCCCAACACATTCTGTTGCTCCGTAATTGCTTCTTGGAGCACTTCCCAAGTGACCTCGCGAATTGTGTCGCCGATGTCATAGAGGTCACCCTCTGTCAATGTAATTGGCTTGATGTCCAATTTGGAAGCTTTGGCCTTCTTTCATGGACCTGACTGCTCCGTGACATGTAGTTGTTTTAGTTGAGTGGACGTTGTGCTCGGGTCCGTGCCTTCTGTTGTATCTGGTCCCTGCCCTGTAGACACATCCTGGCCTCCTTTCCCCTCAATCGCAGTGGCCCTTATTGCTTGTGCTACTACTGCTCTTTCGATGCCCTTTCCCTGTTCTACAACTGTCTTTGCTACTTCGCAGGTGGTCGTTACCTCTGCGACTGCTTGTTCATTTCGCCTTTGGTGGGCCAACTTTGTGACACACAACTTGGTTGCATCCTTATGCTTTTGTGCTATTGTTCTATCCCTTTCTGCCAGATCTGGGGCACGCCATTTGGCAGGCCATGAGTCAAGCATGGAGAAGATAGCATCATCAATTACGATGAAAGGAAGCTTGGTCTAGGTCTGTGCTGGATCCTTACACGCCTTGATATGCACATTGTGCATATCCGATTTGAATTCTGCAAAGCTCTGCAGACTGCTGTACACTGTGGGGGATAGGTGTAGCCTCTTATTAATCCACATCTGGATGCTCGCCTCCATAAGTACCCAAAGTATTTTAGTCTCGCAGATCCACGTGGCATCCTTTGCAGCCTCTGGCAAGTCCTGTTCAACAAGAGGGAACTAACTATCCTCAAGCAGTCCCCCATCACCAGTACGATGGACAAGAGAAACCGCGCATAGTGGAAGGTCTTGCCCTTCTCCTAAGCTTCCTTACAGTTGGCTAGAAATTCTTTGCAGAGGAATTTGGCCTAGTTCAATTGGAACCCTCCACTCATTGTTCTACCAGCGTGACGACTGACGCTGGTAGCTCATCGCCGCGACATTTTCTCATCACCTTCTAGGCAAGCAGTTGGGTGGCTACGCGCACCCCTTTGTATTTAATGATATTGATTACATAGCCTCTCTTCTTCTTTTCCAATTTGTACTTCTTCTTCATGGCCTCTGTGAGCGCCAAATCCCGGCTTTTGCTAGATATCTCCATGGCGTCCTCTCCCTTACAGGGAAGCCGAGAAATCCTATGAATAAGCTCCATCGTATCCTTCTGCATCTTCACTAGTCTTCAAAAGTTCCTTGATGCGCACCCCACCATCGTGCGGGTGTTGCACGCAGTGCCCAATTCAGCGCACCGAGCCACTACTTCTCTGGTACTACACTTTCGAATTTGCTCAGAAACTCATCCACCATTGACAATCCATCATATGTTGGCAACTCCCTTTCCCTTGTTATTATGCAATGTAATGACCTGATCATCATGTTGTAGTTTAGTGTTGTTACTTTGTGCAGTCGATTCTGCCAGTCGCTTTATCTCTTTGTCTGAATCCGAAGTGCAGGATCTTTCACACTCCCACGGAATCCTTCCATCTGTAGTCAAATTCTGCCAGTCCTCTCCTTATGTCGTTATCTTGTAGATACAGTCAAGATCATCATTACAATCATCGTTGTGCACCAATTCAGTGTATCGCGCTCCTTGGGTTGGGTCTAGCGCTACTACTACACATAGTGACTTTTTCTCAAAGATCATTTTGCACTTCTTGAGATTTATGACTCCGTTCATATCAGTAGCCCAGTCTATTCCTAGTAGCATAGGATAGGGATTGCTATCATTGGCAATATCTATCACTTCAAGATCCACCTGCGTGCTCGCCCCTCTAATATCAACTCTCACCCCTTGCAATCTTCCCATGGGAAAATCTTATGTTGGTTCACCATCTGTAACTGAATAGGGGACCATTGTAACACGGGTATGCCCATGCTTCCCGTGTTTTATTTGGTAGCAAATTCGCGTCCAAACCCAGATCCAAGATTACCTGATCCATTTCGTACTCTCCTATTTGTGTAGTCAACCTCATCTCCCTTCCTATGCATAATGCATGCTTTTCCAGTTTTTGGACCATGCGCAGTTCTCCTAACTCCACGCACCTAGTAATAAGTTCCTATAGCCCTTTGACTACCTTGTTGTTGCATAGCAGTTTCATCCATGTCTCCAGAAAGGTAGTGAGCATTGAAGGATCCATCCCTAGTTCTATTTTATCCTTACTACCTGAAGTGGAGGCCTCCGTGAAGCTCTTCTTAGCTTCCATGAATGTCTCCTTTGCAAGTTCTAAATCAAACTTGGGTTTCTTTGTAGGAGCCTTGCGTACCCACGCGCTTTCTTCTGGCTACTTCCCTTTATCATCTATCATTGTCATACTGCTCCTAAGCATCATGTTTACATTTGGGTCTTATTCGTGTGATTCAGACCTCATCATTTGTAAATTCTGGGTCGGAGGGGGCTAGAATACCCCCTTTTCGTGCATCTTCGCTATCAATGAAGGGAAATCTTCCACCTCATGATCAAAATGATTATAGTACCAACATGATATCCCAGTCGGGTTCTACAATCGCAGGCATAATGCCCGGGCCCTCCACAATTGTAAAAGATTATTTGTTTGCAACCCCTTCCTATCCCCATTTCACCTCGACCCCAACCACGCCCCTCAAACCCAGCGTGCACCATCCTTGTATTTGGGTCGAGGGCTTGCGTTTCGGCCTACACCCTATAGGAAAGAGTCTGATCCATCAATAGTTCATAGCTTCGGCAGGTGCGTTCATCATGGCCTACCGACCTGCAAAAATTACAAAACAATTTTTGGGACATCTGCGTATACTTCTGCAACAGATGACAATTATCCATGGTATGTTTTCCTCCTATCTAGCAGATCGCACACCATAATGTAGACTCCACGCTCGGCCCTACCTATGCCTCAGGTCTTAATGGCATTGGCCCTCCTCCTGCCAAGTAGTTTGTGAACACTGGGCAGTGATCTTTGTCGTGGCCCTAGCCCTTGCATTTTATGCACCATACTTCCTTGCGCACCTCTCGCCGAGGTGCCCTATATTGTTTCAAACTCTACATTTCCAGACACAGATTGTGTAGTTTCACGTGGATCTGTTGGACTCCTAATCCAGGGTCTTGTATAGGGGTCTCATGCAACCTCATTTCCATCTCCAACGCTTCAGCTTGGGTGGAGAGTTTTTGTTGTGATAGCATCATCCTTAAGTGTGGCCTAAGTGAGGCCACAAACCATGCGGGATGCTGTGCATCCATTAATGTCATATTGGCTTTGTGGATCATACTCTTCATCCTTTGGTCTAGGTCCCAGGGGGTCTCGCCCGGGAGAATCGCGATCTCTTTAAACCCGATGATTGATTGCGTCTCTGATTTTGGCCTGCTAAATTCCCTGCTCAACGCGATCTGGATTTCTGCAATTCCTACATTTAGGTGGTCATTAGAATGCTTGATATACCATGTTAATGCATGATCCTGTAGCGCACTCACCAGTGTAGCCTTTTTAATATTATCATCCACGACACCCTGTGCTTCCCATAGTGCTCTTACCATGAACCAGAATTGGTCCGGATCCTCATTCCCTACTCCTATGAATATTGGTAGTTGGATTGTGCTTGCCATACTAAAATTTGGAGGTGGCGGAGGTGGAGTGGGTGGAGATGAAGGTCAGGGGGTTGAAGCAGGTGGCAGCGTGGGTGGAGGTGGTAAACATGGAATTCTTTGCCACTCATCCTCACTCTCCCACAAGGGTGAAATTAAGGGACTATTTTCTAATTCTTCACTGCTTCGTCTTCTATAGATCTTTCCGCTCTGCGTAGTCCCAAACAATAATTTATTCACATAACCCACTTTTCACACAATAACATCTTAATCCAAGTGTTCAAAGATTTAACATACTTACCTCGCGTCCCCTTGAGAAAACGTTGATCTGCCTCACTATAGCTGACAGGTGTGTCTACCGCAAACTCAGTGATAAATCCCCCTATTATTCGGTTTAGCCAGTGGTACACAGCTCGTGCTATCTTCTCTTCCGAGGCTTATAATCTACGCACTAGTTCTGGAGTCCACATTATTGGCTTGTCGAGCCTACACCTTCCCTGACTGTCTGCTAACTTTGTGATCCACTCATACAGCTCAGATGGAAAAGATGCAAAGAAAATTTCGTGGATTTCAGTGTACAAGTAGCAATCCAACCACTACTCCTTAGGTACCCGTAGATTTCTGTTTTCCTGTGCTTCGAACTCGTGAGTCTTCTTGTCCAACCACTCTTCAACTTCTTTCAATATAGTGTTCCAGTGGCACAACACCAGACATCCTTTATATAGATTATGATCCTGACAAAGGAACCATTTGTTGGCTTAGTGGAGCCTAACCTTGGTTCAGAGGTGATTTAGCCTACCAAATCCCGATACTACTAGCCCTTTCGGCAATACTCCATGGAGCATGGACTGAGGTCTCACTCGAAGTAGTATGGGAGGGTGCTAGAACCAGGTTTCCGCACCCTAGGGATGTCTAATGGGATTTTGGGGGTCCACAGTTTGACCTATCGCTGCATGCACTTGTGATCCCTTCGCGACCTGTGGTGTGGCTTCCGCACAGTCCTACTTGGTGTGCGACCCGTATAATACCCAAAATCCTTGCTAATTAACCAATTCCTTAACTTGTGTGTGTAATCTTTATGGTTATTACAGCATATTGAGCAATCATAACAATGCGCGTAATACATAAATGAATACAAACATAAAGAAGATAATGCACAACAAATACACAAGAAAATGAATCAACTTCTCTTTTATTAATCTTCAATATTTCTTACAAACTTGACACCACCTTGCGCACTCAGCTGTAGGGGTCTGTACACTCAATTGCGGACTCTACTAGGCCTCTACGCACTCAGCTGCAAAGCCTCTTCCTAGTACTACAACCCAAGACACATAGAACTCTACTCTAATCTCGAACCATTCCTTCGTTATTCATCTATTCATCCTTATTTCTTAATTCTCTTTACATCTTAGAGCCTCGCTCTATTTATACAATGCCATGGTCCGCTGACCATGGGTAGGTCGACTTTACACTATTTTACAATACAATGTTTAGGGCAGACAACCCTATGACTCAATTGTACACTTCGCACTCCGCGCCCACAATTCGTGGATTTTTACAACATCTTTGACCAAAACTTGGGCTCTGAGCCCCAAAAGCTACTGTGGGGGGATTCCATGCCCAACATGAATCATTCAAGAACTGTTCATTTATGTAATGTAAACGAGGTTTCCCCCTCGAAGAGGCTAATTTTGAAGTCATTGATCTATCTCCTCTTCTATTTTGTGAGCTGGTTGTATAACATTTGGTATCAAAACTTTGGATTCTAGGGTTTCGTTTGTTCAAACAGGTCCTTGTGGAATTTTCTCTATAATTTTTTCTCTACGAAGATTCAGAAGCTGAAAAAAATCATTTGAGACAAAATCTTGATGAACGTCATGTATGAATTTCAGATATTGTCTCACTATATTTTCATAGATATGATACAAGGAAGTTGTGGTTTTTGCAGGCTCTCGAATTCCATCGCAAATAGGTGACCTTGGGAAAATTGTCATAACTTTATCTTTGAGCATCGGATTCAAATTTCATAAAAATTGAAAGAAATAGAAATGACTTTAGTTTCTAGGGTATCGTTTTTAGGACCTAAGGTCAAAACAATGACACGTGGCACTTCGTACAAGTTCGATCTATTGAACGAGTCTATAATCAAGTCATCATGGGAGATTGGGAATAACTATTTCTTGGATAATCCAATCTCAATTAGAATTACGGGTTGGAAAGAGGACACAGAGGTCTACCACAAGAAAAAAAATTCAGGTCTTAGAGATCCGAAATTACAGAGTTACAACATACTAAATATCGAGCTCCTACAAAGCGAAAAAAATGTGTGTGATTTTTTAAAAAATTGCATAAATATTGTTTGAAAAATTAATTTGAAGTGATTCAAAGGGCATAGTGAAGCATAATAATAATTAATTTATGCCTTGAAGAAAGAAAATGGAAAAAACTAATAAGCAACCTGAAATCTCTACTATGACGCATGAAGAAGAAGAAGAAATGCCGCATGATATATCAAAATTACTATACCAAGTGCAACAAATTTCGTTCTCACAAAGAGTAACCAAAAATGAAAGGGAAGCTAGTATGGATGGTTTGAAGAGCAACTTAAAGCAAGACATGGAAGGATTGAAGAATGGAATGAAAGCTAATATAGAATATTTTAAGAATGGTTTAAAAGAAGACATGGAAGGTTTCAAGGAGGGTTTGACAAGGTTGCTAAAAGAAATGATTCCTAATGGCGAAAAGGTATTATATGAAACTCATGATGAGAATAAAATAGATTTTAATCATGATTTCATAGAGTCTAACATTGGATCAAAGACCCACCATGTTCTAAATATCGATATGAGGAAGTTTTATGGCAAGGATCCTGTAACATGGATACTACAGATGGAGCAATATTTCGATCTCCATAATGTGCAAAACACACAAAAGATACACATTGCAGCTTTATATTTGGAACGTAATCAGCTTTTATGGTATCGATTTCTTTTCTCTCGTAAAAAAATGTCACTTGGTAAATTTTTGAGGAAATGATAAAAAATTATGAGGATACAAAGAGAAACACCTTCTTTAGCCAATTGATAAATCTCAAACAAAAGGGTTCAATGGTGGAGCACATTGAGGACTTCCAAAAATTGAATATAAGGGTAAATCATTTTCCATAGCATCATAGGATTGATGTGTTCATAGTGAATTTAAAGGATAACATCCAACATGAGGTTCACCTTTGGGGACCTGATTCATTTTGAAAGGAATTTAGGTTGGCAAGAAAAATTGAAAGAAAAATTATGGCAACAAGGAAACCTACCACTCACAACTATAAAGATGGAAGTGTTTATTCCCCTAGCCTTCCACAACCTATAAGGTTGACAACACAACAATTAGAAGGAAAATGATAAAAGGGGATTTATTATAGTTGTAATAGAAAATACACCAAAGGTCATAAGTGTGTTGAGAAGAAATTATTTTACATAGATTGTGAAGAGGAGGAAGAAAAGGAACAAGAAACGTCGAAAGAAGAATATATACACTAGGAACCAACCCTAGAGAAAGAAGAAATGAATCTGACCATATCTTGTAATGCATTGGCAAGAATTAACACTCCTCAAACTCTCAAGATAGAAGGACATATCAAGAAGAAAAAGGTAATAGTGCTAATTGATTTGGGTAGTACCCATAATTTTATTCATTGTAAGATAGACAAGGAATTGAATTTCTTCCTATATCCAGCACTAGTGTCAAGTGATGGTTAAAAATGGAGGAACCATAAATTTATCTGGAAAGTTCCATAATATCAAGCTATCAATGGGAGAATATTTAGTGAATAGTCCAATGCTTTCCATTCCAATGGATGGTGTTGATGTTGTATTAGGAGTTCAATGGCTACAATATTTGGGTACAATAGGTTTTAATTTTCAAGAACTTTTCTTGAAATTTTTATTGGAAGAAAAGGAAGTTGAATTAAGGGGTATCATAAGGAAACTAGGAAATATAATCATCTCTAGCGGCATGACAAAGATTCTAAATAAAGAACAACGGGGCTTATTTTCACAATTATGTTCATTAAAGGTTCCCACATTGAAATCATCTATTTCTCCAGATCTCCAAAAGGTATTGGACAATCATTCCAAGGTACTTGAGACTCCCAAAGTCCTCCCACCTATTTGTGATCATTACCATGCTATTCATTTGAAGTGTTCCTCCAAACATCAGGCCTTAGAGGTATCCCTATGCCCAAAAGAGTGAAATTGAATGTATGGTTGCAAAAATGCTAGAGGCTAGTATAATTCAACCTACTCAAATTTCTTTCTCTACTCCAATAGTATTGGTGCACAAGAAGGATGGATCATGGCACATGTGTCAATATTATAAGGAGCTCAACAAGCTCACTATTAAAGATAAATTTTCCATTCTAGTCATTGATGAATTGTTGGATGAATTACATTGAGAAATTTACTTCACCAAATTGGTTCTTTGTTTAGGATATCATCAAATTGAATCAAGGCTGAAGACATTCCAACGACAACACTTAGAACTCTAATGAGCCTCATCATTGGGTAACTATATGGACCTTAATTAACCTCCTATATTAGTCAAATAAACTCTTGTCACAATTTATTATATGTTTTGATTATATTTTTTTTAATGAGATGAGTTAAAGTGAGATATTATACCTAATGGACTAATATGCATTGAATGCAGGTTAGAAAGACAAAATCCAGGAATTTTGGCAAGATTAAGGTTTGAAACTCGAATGGGAAAAGGGAGAGAGATTGTAGGAGGTAAAACCTCCTCATTTACTCCTCCCTCATTTGAATATTCCTCTGTTAATCACACGAGCTCAGAGTACAAGCAGCCAAGTCATGAAGATCAAAAGGCGGTCGAGCAAGTGATAGTCAAAGACTTAGCTCATATCATGTTTGGAAGTCGAGCCTCCCTAGATTTAGAGAATTCAATGGGTACTTCAGTTGTATAAATAAAGAGGCCTAGAGCCTCATTAGGATTCGAATTTTGGTTGTAAAAACACTAGTTATTTTTGAGCTCTAGACTTGTGGAATACATTGCTATGCAATTTTCTGTTTTGATAACGAGAATGAATTTTTTCATGATCCAGTACTGAGTTCACTCAGAGGGCTGAAGATCTTCGGTTAGGGATCAAACCTATAAGTAAAGGCTCCTCTTCTTGTATCTGTATGCTTAGACTAGTTTCACAGATTCATGATTAAATTTTCCTTAGAAGCATTTCATTGCAGGCAATGTAGATTTGATTAGTTTATTTATTAGTTTGCTTCGATTTGTGGTTTACTTCAGCAATGGGCTGGAAGGAAAAAAAAATCACAAAGTTGTCAGTAGGTGTCTTGGCCCCACTTCTTCCTTTAGGGATCATGACTTCAGGAAAGGACCCCTATGCAGCCCCAAAAAGATAGATTTCTATTTTCTCATAAAATTTAGAATTTACTATACTTGAACCAACATTTGAACAGTTTGCAAGTATAGGATTTAATTACCATTTCTTCCAACTTCAGTCTTGTAGTAGATCTCATCAATGATTCTATTCTATTCTGCAATTTTGCTCATGCATGAAGTAGACAACTAGCTCATTAAACTTTCTTTTTCTAGCTTATTAGAATTCTTCTTCTTTACATGATTTTTTGGAAAATATCAATGTTTGATGTAGAATAGGTGTTTCAGAAGTAGAGGGAGGTCTCATAGCAATAAACCACCTCCTAACTTCATCCATCCATAATCGTTCCTTTTTTTCACCAAGACCTTCACCAATTTCATCATTTTACATAGAAACCCGTCCAAGCATGTTGACCAAATCCAATCATCTCCTAACCTTGGTCATCTCCTAACCTTGGTTTTGAGTCTTAAGTGACCCTAGGCACTTTATCACTCCATTCCACCTACCAACCACCTTCCCTAAGCCTTCCATCACCTCCAGCACCCATCATTTTTCTTTCGGTTGTATCCTGTAGAAATACAAGGAATCTTGTACATTTTTAGGACATCCTCTAGGTTTTCCTGTAGTGCCCTGTTTTGAGGCCGAATTGATGGAAAACCTCTAGGAAGCCACACAACGGTACTTGAGGGTCTCGCAAATCTCCCAACCATCGACCAACATCCCTAAGCCACTGACCACATCACCAAAAGAGATTAAGGTTTACACTTGATTTTCCATAAAAAGAATAAAAAGAAAAAAACAGATTTATTGCAGTCCTTTATATGCATAGTACTGATGCTTGATGTTTTGAACCTCCATGCTTAGGACAGTATCTTTTCATACCTGTTATCTTGGCATTTTTGTAATTCATAGTTTCTCAGTAGTTAGTTAGGGAATGTTGTGTTTTTATCATAGGATTTCAGTCAATTTCCTTATTGCAGTAGACAAGATTTCTCCTAGAGCAAATTTCTCTTTCTCTCATCAGTAATCAACCTTCTTCCAAATCCATAGAAGTCTAGCTTGAAAACCCTAGTGGTATCTCGCCAGCTGAACAGTGAAAAAAGGCAGAACCATCACTTTTACTTGTGTATAGAACATTGTCACCTCCAAGTTTGTACAAACTCCGAGTTGATAAAGTAAAGTTGGTAGCTCAAGGAGTTGCAAAATTATTGTTGCAATACTGGTGCTCATAAAACTCATGAGGGTCATTATGAATTCTTGGTCATGCCTTTTGGCCTTACCAATGCACCTTCTACATTTAAAGGTTTGATGAATTCCATTTTCAAACCCTTCCTTAGAAAATTTGTGTTAGTAATTTTTGATGATATACTAATCTATAGAAAGTCTTAGAAGGATCATGTTCAAGATGTTGACAAGGTGCTCAAACTATTGGAGGAGAAATAAATATATGAAAAACATCCAAATGTTCCTTTGGAGCAAAGGAGGTGGAATACTTGGGTCATATTGTATCTCATGAAGGTGTTAAGGTAGACCCTAGAAAAATTAAATCCATTAAATAATGGAAAATTTCCACATCCATAAATCATTTGTGAGGATTTCTCGGGTTGACAAGGTATTATTGCAATTTTGTTAAGAATTATGGGAGAATAGCAGCACCTCTAATAACATTACTGAAGAAAAATGAATTTTCTTGGACTCTAGAAGCAACGATGGCCTTTGAACATCTTAAAGATGCAATGTGCCAAGCACTGGTATTAGCTATGTCGGAATTCACAAAAAAAATTAATGTGGAATGTGATGCCACAAGAAATGCAATTGGTGTTTTTTTAATGCAAGAAGGAAGACCAATTTCTTTTGAAAGTCATCCAATCAAAGGAAATTATTTACACAAAGCTATTCATTGGAAGGAAAGGTCCGAAATGTTACATGCACTTAAGAAATGGTGACCTTACCTAATGGGAAGACACTTCAAGGTAAAAGGGATCATGATAGTCTTAAATAATTATTAGAACAAATATTATCTTCTTAAGAGAAGCAAAAATGGGTCACAAAGATGTTGGGCTATGACTTTTAAATCATCTACAAAAAAGGGAAGCAAAATGTTGTTGCAGATGCACTCTCAAGAAAGGATGAGGATGTGGAAGCATTGTTTTGTGCCATTTCTATTATCCAACCAAATTGGATAAATGAAGTAAGGGATGAATGGAAGAATGATGAAGAAGTGTGGGCACTCATTCAAAAGTTGCAGCAAGATCCCACTACATCTGACACAATTAGCTGGAAAAATGAATTGTTATGGTACAAAGATTGCTTATACCTCTGCAATAATTCCCAACTCAAACAAAAGATTCTTTTGGAATGCACACCTCTCCATTAGAAGGAAACTCGGTATTTTAAAAAACTTACAACATGATTAGGAAGGAATTTTTTTGGGATGGCCTTAAATATGATATTCAAAAGTTTGGGGCAAAATGTTTGGTTTTCCAATAAAATAAAGTTGAAACATTGGGAGGAGGTTTCAATGGATTTTATCAAAAGTTTACCCAAGTCCGAAGGAAAGAGTGTCATCATGGCAGTAGTTGATAGACTTACCAAGTATGCACATTTTTGTGCATTATATCATCCTTTTAAAGCTAATAAAGTTGCTACTGCATTTATGGAAACAATACAAAAGCTACATGGAAACCCAAAGATTATTGTAAGCGAAAAAGATCCCATTTTCACTGGATCTTTTTGGATGGAATTATTTTCTTGTCTGGATACTCAGTTAACTCATAGCTCATCTTATCAACCTCATTTTGATAGGAAAACTGAGATAGTGAACAAATGTTTGGAAGGATATCTTCATTTCCTTGTAACTGATAAACAGACACAATGGGTCAAGTTGTCGCCTTTGGCTGAATGGTGATATAACACTTCCTTCCATATTGTAGCAAAAATGACCCTATTTATGGCAGTTTATGGATATCATCCACCATCCATCACATCATCTTTAAGAGAAAATTCTAAGGTTCAAGAAGTGGAAGATCACATTGAGCATCAACGACAAGTTCTTCAACTCTTAAAGGATAACCTCACTTTGGTGGAGAATAGAATGAAACAACAGGCATATCAACATTGCAGCGAAAGAAGTTTTGATGTAGGTGACTGGGTATTTCTACGACTACAACCATATAAACAAATGTCCTTCAAGAAAGCTAAGAAGCGCAATAAATTATCACCAAAGTATTATGGTCCATATAAGGTGTTGCAAAATATTGGTACTATAGCATAAAAATTGGAGCTTCCCGCATCTTCCTGAGTGCATCCAGTTTTCCATGTTTCATGCTTAAAGAAGGTTATAGGTGACAAGCTCCCAGTTCAAACAATATTTCTAGAAAGGTTGACAAGGAAGGAAAAAATCATATTGGAACATGAAACAATCATAAAAGCAAGAAATCGACAGCTATGAAATCGATAAATTTTAGAGTATTTCATCAAGTGGAAGAACTTACTCGCTGAAGATTCCACATGGGAGGATGAGAATTTGATATATAAGCATCCAGAACTACTCAATTGTTGAGGAAAACACTTTTTTGAAAGAGAGGGGCATGCTAGGTCCTATAATATTAGTGTATTCCCCCATTAAGATTGTCATTCTAGCCCTTATATTTATTGTTTTTCAGATGTTGTTCCCATATTTTTATTATTGTGCCCCATAGAAGCCACTATTGTTATTGTTGTGCCCTTACATTATTATTGTTATGTCGGCTCTAATTATATTGTGACCCCTTAGACTCCTATATATAGAAAGGAGGTTTCTTCATTTTAATCATCCTAGAATTGTTCATTTATGTAATGTAAAGGAGGTTTCCCCCTTGAAGAGGTTAATTTGAAGTCGTTGATCTATTTATTCTTCTATTTTGTGGTCTAGTTGCATAACATTGAGACAAATGGATCGTGGGTTAAAGGTGCACCCCTTTTTTGCTATGGCATGGTCTCATGGGCACACATGTCACCCGGGGCTAGCCCCCTCTGCGTGCTACACTCTTGGTCTTGTGAAGGGTCGTGTGACCGAGGGGATGGATCTTAGGGATGACCCTTTTCCATTATCTCCGCATGTGATCATTTCAAAGGGCTCCAATTATGGTTATGTGGTGTCATGGGTTGTGACCATGGGGATGGGACCAAGCCCTATCCCTTGGTACCACCCCTCACTTCTGAGGGCACAGGGACTAGGGCTAGGGGTTAGCCCCGGCCCCAAACTCCAATACGTAAATTGCGCCATTTTAAATCAAAGTCAAAACCATATAATATCAAGAAACATATGCATGATGCGATAGTGTGGGCATGTTGTGTTTGTTTCCAAGTCACAGGTTCAACTCATGTGGGTTGCTTGGCCTCCATAACAAAATTTTAGACCACCCTTGGGAGGTCACATGGCTACCTCCAGTTGGCCCACGTGGCCCTCCCCCATTGGTCCTCAAATTTCACAATCAACAACCAAAATACAATAAAATAATTTCTGAATCAATCAACTTGAGACAAATGGGGAAACCCCATTGGCCAAAAAAATTCAAATTTTAGGAATAATCAAAAGTGGCCAAGTGGCAACCTGCCATTGGCCCTAAATGTCTAGTCACCTGTCAAGTTTGCAAAATTTTACCCATTTGGCAATTCGATAAAAACATGACATCGGGAGCATACGATATCAGTTTTGAGTTGAACAAGTTGTGATGGATTCAGATCATCGATATCAATCCAACCATAAAAGTTTTAAACTTTGTTGCATACTTTGAATTTTGATCACTAAATTGATCCCCTAGATCACTCCTCCCCATTGGAAGCTTTTGAACCTCCAATTGATTATTTTCATTCAACAATTAGATGAGGGTATAGTTCTCTCACCTTTCCAACCTCAACCCATTTGTTTTTGTTTGTTTTTGTTGCTTTGAGCTTCTCATGAAATTACTTCACTCTTGAAGTCTTTGTCTTTCTGTCAAAGATAGGACCTTGCTACAGTTCTTCAAGATGTTTATAAGAGAAAACTTTTGCTAAGAAAATCTAAACATTCTCTTCTCCACCTTCAATCAAAGGAAACTTATTCAATTTCAAGTTCACTTCACCTTGAACACTATACTCATAACGATGCGTAACATCTCTAGCCTTGTTTTTGGCTTGACTCTTCACCAAATGTGAATGTCATTGCCACGCACCATTATTCCTCCAAGCCAAAACATTATGAAACCCACAAGAATATATCAGAACCAATGTCCTCTTTGTCAAATAGTTTTTGCATTTTCCTTTTTGTTAGTGTCAGTCTTTGCAGCCTTCCTCCAGTGATCAAACATGCTCTTACAAAGTGATTTTAAGGTTTCAAGGTCAAATTTTGTCATTTCAGTGAGTCTTGAAGCAAAATTTGGTCACTAGGTATTAGGTCTAGGGTTTGCTCTTACTTTTGTCAAAGTTGTCCAAATTTCAGTCCATGTCACCATTAAGATGAGTCTGCCATCACTCAAAGGGTTTTCATCATCATGTCAAGCTCCACTGGGTCATTTTACACCTTGTTCATGCTTCAGTTGCACCTAGGTAAGGTTCATTTCCCTCTCCTAGGGTTTTGAAGGAAATTTATCTTCGAGGATCAAATCATCAGCAAACCTTGCATCCCGATGTTCATACACCTTCCCCTATCCTTAATGTACCTTATTAAACACTTCTCATCACTAAGATCCCCCAAATTCCTCATTTTTGGACAAACCCTAGTTTATTGCTACAACTTGGCAATTTTCTAGGCTAGGCCTGTGTTTTGCCCTTTTGGACCCCTTCCCCTCATTCAATTTCTGAGATTCCACTTTCCCCTAATTCTTAAGATCCCTCACTACTTCCCAAAATTTTCTCAAGAATTTAGAAGCCCCTTATCCCCTTCATTTCGCTTCATTTCGACAAATCCCTTGTTCCACACATCGGGATAGGTTTTACTCCAATGATTTTTCTGAGCAAAAAAAGATGAATTTGGGAAAAATGAGAGAGGATTTTGTCCAAAATATGCCAAGGAAGAAAAAACCCCTTCACATTTTACACAGGTGTCATGGTTTTAGAGAAATGTCAAAAATAACGTTGCCTGAGGAGAATTGAATGCACCTCTGAAGTGACATTGGTAAAATCAAGATTTATCCTAGCTTGGTTGGCCAAATGACTTGCTTGATGACTAAAATGATAACTATACAAAAATATATTTCCAATGAGCTATCATGAGCTCAATTTTGGTGAGGAACACCTTCAAACGTTGACTGCAACAACACTTTGTCCTGAGGCAACCTCATTTGGCACATTTTGACCAGTCATGGGAGATTTGATTTTTGACAAGGAAAATGAACTCCAAACTGAAAAATTATAGTTGGGTTGGAAAGTAGATACAAATAAATTTTCAACGAGCTATCCTGAACCCAATTTGGACACAGGGAAGGCCTCCAAAGGTCTCCTGCAAAAGGGCGCTACGCACAGAAATTTTAACACAAGGTTTTCCTCCTTATGCATCGCGCCACGTGGTGCTTTCCTTTGGTAGGGAGCTCCAAATTAAAAAAACTTTACATTTTTGGATTTTTCATGAAAAATCGTGACTACCGGTGCACGGCCAAGAAGTTTGGGCAAGTTTTGAGTCCTCAGGAGGTCAAAAATACTCATAAAATGACCTTTCTGCCCCTATTTTGACACATAGGAAGCAATCCTGGGAGATTGCAATTTTGGAGGGGCAAATGACATCCAAATTGAAAAATTCCACTTGGGTTGGAAGTTTGATAGGCAGGGCTTTCCAATGAGCTATCGGGAGCTCAATTGCGACTTCAGGAAGTGCCTCAAACTCAACCTCAAAGTAGCGCGACGCATAGACGATTTGGCGCGACGCATAGAGGATTTTTGCTCATTTTTTCACCTTCCAGCTCAGAAATTCGGCCAGTTTGACTAGTTTTGATTTTTGATGTAATTTTTTATCTATCTTGATGTAATTGGATAAACATGATGTAATTTTGGCACTTATTTACCTGTGTTAGAGGATTCATTCACTAAAAAGTGAAAATTTAATGAATGAATCAGTTTCCTACCTTATAGAGGCAAGTTGTTTTGATTGCCTAGATTTTAGTGCTTTATTTAGAATTGGTTGAAACAGCTCCTTGAATGATGAGCTTGACCCCTAGAGGCATGGGAATGGGTTGGGCTAGTCTATATCTTGTAATTCCTAAGTCATTTTCAGGGTTGGATACTAGGGATTGCTTTGGCATATCATTGTACATTCTATCTCTGCATTTTTGGCTAAGGAAAGACCAGGGTTTTGCAGCACTGTTTGGGATCCATGTGGCTCTATGTTTTGATGGTGTTCTTCTCTAAGTAATTGTAATTGCATTAGTGTTATGTCTATCATTTTCCTTTTTCTTCTTCTGAATTTGAACAAATGAGTGATTAAGGTAGAATCCATTAACTGTTATGCTCTGCCTTTGAATTTGTTTAAAATTTCCATGTTTCATCAGTTTAAGGAGAATTATTGAGACTCTCTTGCTCTCCTTAGCTCCTCACGAGTCTGATTTATCCATTCACTCACTTTAAAGCATCAAAATGATTGCCTTCCTTGCCCCAATCAGAACTCTGCAGAAGCTATGCCTCATCCCCGAGCCCAATTTGCCTTTCCTTGTTTCGAGCGCAAAACCCCCAAAAACTCAAATCAAACCTTTGTACTTCATACCTAGCCTAAAATTAGCTTTTATTTCAGTCATCTCGAGCCCCGTCGCTTGTCTTTTCCCGAGATCGACCCAGAGAGAGCCCTCTTCTGTCCTCGTAGGGCTAGCTACAAGGCTAAGCGTCGTTTGATGTGGACCTAGAACCTTGTCTTTTCAACCTAAGGAAAATCTAGGCTCTAACATAGTGGCAACTTTACTGGGGAACAAAATGGTTTACTTGTTGATGTCATTCATTTTATAAGCTACAGATGGAGCCTGAAGTTATGCCAGGTAGCCTTCGAAACACTTTTGTTTTGCATTAGCGCAAGTATATAAACGTTGCTTCAGTCAATCTCCAGTCTAGCTTGTAATCGTGACACTTGACTTGAAAATTGCCCCAGTAACATGTATCAAGTTCAGATCTGATTGTTGATGGTGGACAAAGATTAGACATAAGAAGGCTGAAATCATTCACCTTGCGACTTCATTCACTGAAAAATCCAGAGATCAATGCTTCATGGTGACTCCACTGCAGGAAGATCAGTAGCTTTAAGGTTTTCAAGATGGATCAGGTTGCAAGAAGATACACTCCCATGAGCCGAGATCACATCCCAGGTTTTCCAAATAAAATGCCCAAGGTAGATTGGTCAAATAATTTTCCTAGGTTAAGAAATGCGGAAGGTAATGACGCTGCTCTTCATCTAGTGAAATTTCACATTCATGTGCATAAATTAAAGATCACTTTTCCTGAAGACTGTTTGATGAAACTGTTTATGGCTACTCTGGAAGATGAAGCCCGATCTTGGTATGAAAGTTTGCCACTAGCATCTATTTATGGTTTAAAAAATTATCATTCAATATTCTTTGAAAGGTATAAAGAATCATATCCATCCTTGGCTTTAGTTCAGGATTGTTGTGGCCATGTTCATAGTTTTATTGAAAGTATTGACAAAGTTTATGAAGATGACAATTTCATGGATGATGAGATCATGGAAGCCCTGTACGAAAATCCATTCCAGCAGCATAAAGAGAGTGATACTTATCAAGATGATCAGGAAAATATGCAGCAGGATCAAGATCTTAGTACAGCGAAAGATGAAGGAATTTTGCATTTTGACAGTCAACAGAAATTACATGAAATGGATCATTTGTATGAGGAAAATTTGTATACACCTTCACTTGAAATTAATGAAGACAATCACTGTTTGAGCAAGAGAAAACAAAAAGTATTATCTCCTTTGTCTGAAGATGAGATAGATCAACTCTTGAACGGTCATGTCACAGATCCAGTTAACGCAGATTTGCAGTGTGCACATGGTCAAGAAAGCGATGGTGGAACTTCTTCCTCTTTTGAAAATGATGACAGTCTTGTACGTAGCTTTATAGATCAGCAGGATGAAGGTTTCCATATGGCTGAGAGTGATGAAAGAGAAAGTGTCATTTCAGATCTGTCCATAGAAGAAGACAACATGCAGGGAAGTCAAGTTTCAATTTCAGAATGTGATAAAGTCAAGTCAGCTATTTCGAATCTAGATTTAGATTGTGATGATGTAGACTACCTTGTGTTGAATCCCATGAAGGAGAGCTCTACTATTGAGATCATCTGGAATGAAGAAGTCGAAGTCATTGACTAAAGCCTTCATGAGGAGGTAATCCAACCATTTCATGAACAACAAGATGAGATCTTTGTTCAAGTAAGTGAAAAATCTTCTTTCGATAACTCAGTGATAAAGGATATTTTGATTGCCATGTCATGTGAAGATGATCAACAATGTTTCCAAATTTCAGAAGATGAGGACTGCTAGTCCGGTTTTCCATGTTTTAAAAATTTATTTCAAGAAGACAAAAATCACTTGAGCAAAACAAAACAGAAAGCATTATCTCCTCTATCTAAATATGAGATAGATCGACTCTTGAAATGTCAGGTTACAGCCAAAGCTAAAGCAGATTTGCAGTGCACACATGGTCAAGAAAGTGTTGGTGAAACTTCTTCCTCTTTTGAAAATAATGACGGTCTTGTAATCAGTTTTATAGATCAACAAACAGATAATATTTTCTTTCATGAAAACGATAAGGCTGTCATGTTTGATGATCTTGAAGATTGTTTTCTGTTTAAGAATGACCTAGGCCATGAAGTTGAGGAATATGAACTTGAGAGAGACAATATGCCAGGATTTCTCATGGTCAAGGACCTACAGCTAACACTCAGATGGTAGAAGCACATACCTCTCTGTGCCTTCCTATCACTCGGCAATTAATAGTTCTTTCAGATAATAATGAAGGGAGTACTTGTGTTTTTGCTACTGGATCTCAAGACAGGATAATGCTTCAGGATTATCAAGATCCCTTTGGCGTTCTTTTGCAAGAATTAGAGAAAATAAATTTTGCCTGGTTCATTATCATAAGCTTTGGTTTCAATGGTTATTTTGAGTTGCCTACAGGTTCATCGTTCCGCCTACTTGAGAAAAGAGAGCAGAATTTCATTGAGTAACCATTTGTTGGATTGGTTATATTGGAAGGCCCACTTCACATGGTTGTACATATTTCATTAGTATGCAGGTGGTTGTCATCATGATTTGAAATCTTGATGGACAGCTGCCCTTCAATAAGCTTTGTAAATTATTGTTTTAGTTAAGTCAGTCGTGAGTCATTTGTGAGTCAGTTTTCAGTCTTGTTGTTAAGTTAGTTTGTGTCGGTTTTCATTCATGCATTTTAGCTTGAGTTTTGACTCCATTGCCCAATGGATGAAGGCACTTGTCTGCTCTTCCAAAGATCTGTAGTTCTTGGCACCTCCAAGGAGATACCATCCCCATTGGAGCCAATGTTAGTGTTAGTCTTTGTAGCCTTCCTCTAGTGATCAAACATGCTCTTACAAAGTGATTTTAAGGTGTCAAGGTCAAATTTTGTCATTTCAGTGAGTCTTCAAGCAAAATTTGGTCACTAGGTATTAGGTCTAGGGTTTTCTCTTACTTTTGTCAAAGTTGTCCAAATGTCGGTCCATGTCACCATTAAGATGAGTGTGCCATCATTAAAAGGGTTTTCATCATCATGTCAAGCTCCACTGGGTCATTTTACGCCTTGTTCATGCTTCAATTGCACCTAGGTACGGTTCATTTCCCTCTCCTAAGGTTTTGAAGGCAATTTCTCTTGGAGGATCAAATCATCAGAAAAACTTGCATCTTGATGTTCATACACCTTCCCCTATCCTTAATGTACCTTATTAAACACTTCTCATCACTAAGATCCCCCAAATTCCTCATTTTTGCACAAACCCTAGTTTCTTGCTACAACTTGGCAATTTTCTAGGCTAGGCCTGTGTTTTGCCCTTTTGGACCCCTTCGCCTCATTCAATTTCTAAGATTCCACTTTCCCCTACTTCTTAACATCCCTCCCTACTTCCCAAAATTTTCTCAAGAATTTAGAAGCCCCTTATCGCCTTCATTTCGCTTCATTTCGACAAATCCCTTGTTCCACACATCGGGGTAGGTTTTACTCCAATGATGTTTCTGAGCAAGAAAAGATGGATTTGGGACAAATGAGAGAGTTTTTTGTCCAAAATATCCAAAGGAATAAAAACTTTCTTCACTTGTTACACAGGTGTCATGGTTTTAGAGAAATGTCAAAAATACCGTTGCTTGAGGAGAATTGAATGCACCTCTGAAGTGACCTTGGTAAAATCACGATTTATCCTAGCTTGGTTGGCCAAATGACTTGCTTGATGAATCAAATGATAACTAGACACAAATACCTTTCCAATGAGCTATCATGAGCTCCGTTTTAAGTTGAGGAACACCTTCACAAGTTGACTGCAACTGCACTCTGCCCTGAGGAAGCCTCATTTGGCACATTTTGACCAGTCTTGGGAGATTTGATTTTTGATAGGCAAAATGAACTTAAAAATGAAAAATAATAGTTGGGTTGGAAATTAGACTCAAATACCTTTCCAATGAACTATCCTGTGCCCAATTTGGACACCGCAAAGGACTCTGAAGGTCTCCTGCAAAAAGGCACTACGGACAGAAATTTTAACACAAGGTTTTCCTCCCTATGCGCCACGCCACGTGGCGCTCGCTTTTGCTAGGGAGCTCCAAATTGCAAAACGTTTACATTTTTGGATTTTTCATGAAAAATCATGACTTTTGGTGCATGGACAAGAATTTTGGTCAAGTTTTGAGTCCTCAGGAGGTCAAAAACACTGACAAAATGACCTCTCTGCCCCTATTTTGACACACAGGAAGCAGTCCTGGGAGATTGCAGTTATGGAGGGACAAATGACATCCAAATGAAAACATTCCACTTGGGTTGGAAAGTAGACAGGCAGAGATTTCCAATAATCTATCTTGGGCTCAATTTGGACTTCAGAAAGTGCCTCAAACTCAGCCTCAAAGTGGCACGACGCATAGAGGATTTTTGCTCAATTTTTCACCTTCCAGCTCAGAAATTCGGCCAGTTTGACTAGTTTTGCTTTTTGATGTAATTTTTGATCTATATTGATGTAATTGGATAAAACTTATGTAATTTTTGCACTTATTTACTTGTTCTAGAGGATTCATTCACTAAATAGTGAAATTTTAATGAATGAATGAGTTTCCTACCTTATAGAGGCAAGTTGTTTTGATGCATAGATTTTAGTGCTTTGTTTAGAATTGGTTGAAACAGCTCCTAGAATGATGAGCTCGACCACTAGAGGCATGGGAATGGGTTGGGCTATTCTATATCTTGTAATTCCTAAGGCATTTTCAGGGTTGGATACTAGGGATTGCTTTGGCATATCATTGTACATTCTATCTCTGCATTTTTGGCTAAGGAAAGACTAGGGTTTTGTAGCACTGTTTGGGATCCATGTGGCTCTATGTTTCAATGGTGTTCTTCTCTAAGTAATTGTAAGTTCATTAGTGTTATGTCTATCATTTTCCTATCGCTTCTTCTGAATTTGAAAAAATGAGTGATTAAGGTAGAATCCATTAACTGTTATTCTCTGACTTTGAATTTGTTTAAAATTTCCATATTTTCATCTGTTGAAGGAGAATCCTTGAGACTCTCTTGGTCTCCTTAGCTCCTCACTAGTCTAATCTATCCATTCACTCACTTTAAAGCATCAAAACGATTGCCTTCCTTGCCCCAATCAGAACTCTGCAGAAGGTGTGCCTCATCCCCGAGCCTAATTTGCCTTTCCCTGTTGCCAGCGCAAAACCCCCGAAAACTCAAATAAAACCTTTGTACTTCACACCTAGCCTAAAATTAGCTTTTATTTCAGCCATCTCGAGCCCCATCACTTGTCTTTTGCCGAGATCGACCTGGAGAGAGCCCTCTTCTGTCCTCGCAGGGCTAGCTACGAGGCTAAGTGTGGTTTGATATGGACCTAGAACCTTGTCTTTTTAGCTTGAGGTAAATCTAGGCTCTAACACTTTTGACCCCTGCATTCTTTAACACTGGCATCTTGTTCATACCAATGTTCAACAACGATGCATTTTGTTGCAAATGAACTTCACATTGTTTTCCTCTTTTAGGAGGAAACATGTTAGACTCCTGAAAATTCTTATCACATGAATTAGCAACCTCAATGAAATCATATTTCAAAATTTATTCATATCCTTGAAAATCTTCAAATTCATCAACATCTTTATGTTTAATCATCAACAATGTAAAATTCTAACTAGCATTTGCAAATCTCTTCATTTTTCCAACATTCACAAGAGATAAATTCATCTTCTTTCTATGTGGTCTAACAAGATACTCAATCCCATCTTTAAACAAGTGATACTTGTTCTCATGGTAATGAAAGATGGTTTTCCTATCATATAAATATGGGCTTCCCAAACAAGCCCACAAATGTCAAGTGGTACCACATCAAGTTCTACCTCAGCAATAAAATTTGCAGTGATGGAAAATCTAAGTATGCATTTTCTTGTCACTTGTAACTTGGCATTGTCACATACCCAACCCAAAGGATAAGGTTTAGGATGAGGAATGGCTTCCAAATTTAATTTCTTGACAGTGCCTTCTGAAATGAGGTTTTCTTGTGAACCACTATCAAACAAAGTATCTACCTTCTTATGTTTCATGATGACTCTAATATGGAACAACTCTATTATTTCCCTTTCATTTTGAGTTTAAATGGCTTTGCTAGAGGAACTAGTACTTGCAATTGAATCCTTAACTTTCAATCCCATGGCTCTAATTTTTATTTCATCTCTGGAATCAGATCCTAGACCTTATTGTGTAGTTGCAACAATCTTTTCTTTCTCCTTGCTATGAAACATTTTGGGTCTCATCTCAAGATGAAGTTTCCAACAATGGTCTTCATCATGGCCTTCTTTAGAAAATTGTTTACATGTGATTTTTTCTCCTTCTTTATTACCTACATCATTCTTTTTATCCTTTCCTTTAAATTTCCATTTTCCTTTTTCTCCATACTTGAATGACTTCTCACTAGTTTCTTCAGAAACATTTTTCCCTCTTGCCTCTAAATGAGTTGCATGTACACAAACTTCATCTAGTTTTGTAGGGTTAAACATGAGAATGGTATGTCTCAAGTAGGTATGTAATTCTCCAATGTATTTAAAAAAAGTATCTTGAGAAGAAAAATATATACTCAAAATCAAAGCTCTTTTCCTAAAATCTTGAGTATAACTTTACACATTTTTACCTTTAGCTTGCCTAAAGTTCTTCCAATCCATGACAAATTTTTTCATGTGTGATAACTGATAAAACTGCCTTCTTATTGCAACAACAAAATCATTCTAAGAGGATAAAACCTTACCATTTTTCTTCATGTCCTCTTAAGTTTTAGCTTCCCACCAAATAAGCGTTGCACCTTCCAATCTAAGAGGAGCATGCTGAATATTGGTCTCATCATCCTTGATTATTTGCATCCTACAATACATTTCAATATCACCAACCCAATTATCTAATTTATCAAAATCTACCTCCCCATTGTACATAGACAACTTGAACTTAATATCAAGCTTTAGCAAAGGAGTTTTGCCATGTCCTTTTGGCAGGGAAAAGTTTATGGATGGAAAACTATCTTGAAGTTTAAAAACATTGATGAATCTCACTAGTCCCCAATATGCAAACTATAAAAAATTTATTGATGTATTTGTAACATTATTCAAATTTATAATAATTTTATATATAGTCTTTATATATTTTTGGCAATTTTTAAGGTAAAATATTTTTATAGTAATTTTTGGATGAATCATTTTTAGAAAAAATGGAAATTGGCAAATCTTCTTTTTGGAAAAATCATGGAAAATTAGCCAACCTACGAATATTAGCCCATAAAATTTTCCATTCCTTTTGGAGAATTTGGCGGTGTTTGTGAAAAGGTATAAGAAGTAGAAGATTATGACGAATATGAGGATGAGGATGATGGAAGTAAAAGTGGTGGTTTGTCACCATTCCCTCCATTCCCTTTTGGAGGCTTGTCTCCTTTTCCTCCATCTCATTTTGGAGGTTTTGTGTTGTCTCCATAAAACCTTGCATTTATCTCTTCATAAAGAACCTTTCCCATTTCAAACATCTCAAAGAATCCTTTTTCTGAAATTTTTTTCATCTTCAAACATCCCTTCAAGATCATTGAAGCTTGAGGTGTGTTTGTTCTCCTTGAAACAATTTGAGATCTTGGCTTCAAAATTTATCCTTCTCCTCTTTTAAGGTTCAACCTTGTAAGTATAAGAAAAAAACTTTCAAATAAATCAAACCTTCACAATAACATGTTCTCTGATACCAAAATGATCTGTAATTGAAAACTGAAGGTGATATACAAATTGCAAGTGAAATTTTATATGTTTTTTGGGTAATGGATCAAGTTACTAAACACATAAACAAGTGATTTTTAGCCAAATTTTATAACCAAACAAAGACAAATAACCATATATGAAACACATAACACAAAAAATGATAAAGGAGTTCACCCCTCTCCTAGGCTACATCTCCTGGTCCAGCTTATAATGTAGGGGATATTTCATTAAGTGCTTAAAAGTGTTTACATGTCTTTAAAATTCTCAAATAGAAAAAATTATGTCTCCAATGGATCCATAATTGTAAAGAAACCCCATATGGGTTCTTTCTACACCTCATTTGGCCAAAAATTGAGAAAGTTATGTTTGTTACAAGTTTTTTCCAAATTCCATGGCTAGTCATCCTATAATTCAAACCAAATCTAGCTTGAGTGTCCTAAACCCAGAACTGACGTGCAAATATGGCCTACTATCCTGCCCAATAGGAAAAATTGTAGGACATTTAAACTACCCATTAACGCCTAGTTCTAAAAATTTCGGTCATGTGGCTATGCATAGGATCGAGTTGTAGGCCTATATTCTTGGGGTTGTGGGCTAAAGACACACCCCTTTTTCGTTATGGCATGGTCTCATGGGAACACATGTGGCCCGGGGATGGCCCCCTCCACGTACTGCGCTCCCAGTTCTATGAAGGTTTATGTGACCCAGGGGTTGGCTCTTAGGGCTAGCCCCTTTCCATTATCTCTACTCGTGATCGTTTTAAAGGGCTCCAACTGTGGTTATGTGGTGTCGTGGGCTGTGGCAACAGAGTTGGGGCTAAGTTGGCCCTTGGTCCTGCCCATTGGTTTCAAGGGCACAAGGACCAGGGTTGGGGCTTAGCCCTGGCCCCAACCTCCAAAACTTAAATTATGTCATTTTAAATGAAAGTCAAAACCATATAATATCAAGAAACATATGCATGGCACGATGGTGTTGACATATGTTGTTTGTTGCCAAGTCATGGGTTTGACTCTTGTGGGTTTCTCGGCCTCCATAAAACAAATTTAGACCACCCTTGGGAGGCCATGTGGCTGCGTCTATTTGACCCATGTGGCTCTCCCCCATTGGTCCTCCAATTACATAGTCAACAAAAAAAAATATAATAAAATATTTTATGAACCAATCATCTTGTGACAAATGGCGAAAACCCACTGGCTAATAAAATTAAAACTTTTGGACCAATTAGAAGTGGCTAGGTGGCAACATGCCACTATCCCTAAATGTCCAGTGAATTGTGAATTCTGCAAAATTTTACATGTTAGGCAATTTGATCAGAACACAATATCAAGAGCATACGATTTTGGTTTTGAGTGGAATGAGTTGTGTTGGATTCAGATCGTATAGGTCTATCCAATTGTACACATGTTTTGACCTCTGTCGCACACTTTTAATTTTGAGCACTAAATTGATCTCCTGGATCACTAAGCTCCACATCAATAATATACTTCCCTTTTTCATTCCCATTTTCGGTTTCTGACTCAGAGTCACAACATACAACTCATTAGGAAACCTTCAATTCAACCACCAGTGACTACTCGGCTCGACACTCACTTGTGTTGTGAGTGGGGCTCTTATGGAACTCACACCATTTCCTTGTGTCTTTCTTTGTCTTCATAGTGTTGTTCTTTTCTTGCGGCTTCAGTAGGTTGGGTCACCCCGCCTTGGATTTAACCTTTGTTTTTCTATTTGGGGGCGCCTTTCATTTGCTTCGAATTTTCATATCCAAATTTCTTCTTCTATTTAAATTTTTGCTCGACCTTAACAGCGTATCGATAGGTGGAACCAAGCAAGGAGATGTCCAGGAACTCCATGTCATCGTAGATGTACTTGTGTAGAGAGTCACAATACTTGAGTACCAAATGCCTCTTATAATCCTTGATACCTAGCTTCGTGCAAAGGGTATGAAAAATATTTGTGAATTCTGGCACATCTTGGTCCCTTCCTTACTGTAGCGTGGTCCACTTTATGTATTTAACTTCATATCTCCCGATAGGCTAAAATTGTTCCTTGATGGTGTTTTAGAAAGAATTCCAAGTGGGTGTAGCTTAAAGTAGTGTGGATTCCCTCTCATCCTTTTGTTCACAGTACGTTTCCCACTAGTCCTTGACATTGGGGTGACTTTGAGGAGTGAAAAAGTAATATTTTCCCAATTGGAAACGTCATGAACTGGAAAATATTCTTCCAACAAATTTAACCATCTATCTATGATGTTCGCATCTATCTGGCCTTCAAATATGGGAATTTCAAAGTTAACTTGTACCTTAAAAGGAGTGGCACCTCTAGAGTGGTTGTTAGATAAAGATGCGTCGCTTGTGGGTAGTCGTCGAAGGATCTAGGAAAAGTTATCCATCATCTAGTTCCTATGTCACTAGAGGGCTTCCTCGAGAAATATTTTGAAATGATCTCCTACTCCCATATATTTCTTTTCTTCCACCATGTGAGGTCGTTGGGGTTTGTGCGGTTGGTCTTGAAAAGGTTCAACTAGTTCGAGCCCTAACTCCTTATATCCTGACCTCGTTGGGGACTGTTGTGGTCACCAAAAACCCCCCTCTTTGTTTGATATTAGCAATAACATCAAGCAAAGGGGGACCCTTAACAAAAAATCCCAAAATATTTTTATCAAAATTTTTGTATTTAACTCCCTAGAAGTTATATCGCATCGCAAAGAGAGAATGAAGCGTTTTCCTATACGCGTCAATAAGCTGCAAAGAAGCGATGCGAAATTCATCGCAACGCATATTTTGAAAGTGCCCTTAAAAGAAAACAAAAAGGAATGGCCGATATGCGACATCGCATATCGCAAACGTCGCAAAAGCAGCACACAATGAGCAAATGAAAACTGCGATTTTGCGATTTGCGATCTGCGATCCCACGAACTGCGATTTTGCGATTTGCGATCTGCGATGAATGAGACTATTAATTGTTGCGATGCGAATTGCAGAAACCACTCATCGCAAAGTTTCTTCGGCATGATCTGTGAACCCAAAATTGAGCGCGCACCTTCAGGACAATTAATGACTACACGCCTCAGTATCCAAAGATGATCGTGTTGCGTTTTTCGAAGAGTCAAGTCATTATGAGTGTCATGATTATGCATTCATTAGAACTTAAAGCTTTCATGTCAATCTTTCTGTCAATTCTCTTTTCCTTTGCGTGAACTGCAAGGCAACAACTGATATAAATCTATATGCAGGAAACATCCAAGGAAAAGGGGAAAGCGCCAATACTAGAAGAATAGAGAGGAGATGCCTTCGCAAATGAATGCCGCATGCAGCAGGGTCACGAATTCCAGAGTATCACTCAACAGGCACTGATGAAAATAGACTATCCAAGACTCAGAGTCAAAGGTGCACAAAAGCAGCATGTTTGCAAAAGATCCTGAAGCTCAGATTGGGCAAAGCAAAAAGAAAAGCGCTGAAAAGGGATGATGCTTCAGAAAAGCCTGGAACAAAGAACGGAAGCAATTTTCAATACGTAAGATTGTTTAGGCAACAAAATCCGTAACTCATTGAGTCATTCCCACGGCTGGAAACCGAAATAGCAACAACACAATCACTTTGAAAGAAATCTGGGTTATACTAAGTATACACATAGCAAAAAAACACCCAGCCAGAGGAAGATTTTCAAAAATATCTTCTAGTTTGTCAGAAAGAGGTGCCAGCTTTTGTTATTTCTACTTTATCGCTCGAGCAAAAGGAAAAGACAACCAGCCGACTCTTTCCAGGCGAACCTTGCATTGCTTACAGCACTAAGGAGCAGATACAGAAACGTTTAGAAATTAGATTCAATTTTTAGAAATAAATTTGTTTTAGTAAAACGACGGTCATTTGAAGCCGTTTCCTAAATTTGTGTAATTAAGATTAGTTAGTTAGTAGTATTTAACCCTTCTCATGGCATTTGGAGAAGGGTCTGGAAATTTGTCAAAAAACTTGTCCTCATAACATGCACTTTTGGCACCCTCGGAGGGGGTTTTTGATGAATGGATGGATCGAGATTTATTTATGTTTACATTTTAATGTCTGCTACTGATGTTGCACTTCTGTACTCTTAGTAGATGTTAGAAGTAAGTAGAGATAAATCATTATTGCTTGAGGTTTGTGAGTGAAATCAGTCATAAATGGTACTTTTATCTCTTGATTAATTTCTGCTCATATTCTTAGAGTGATATACAGCTGAGTCGTTTATATGTTAATGTATGAATGTGTGGGTTACCATTTGGCACTTTTTTACGGTGGAGTCATTTGTTTGTGCTTGACATATGAATGACTGATTATGCGATATGCTATTCACAACTGTTTTGCCTAACTTCTTATGCGGAATGGTTCATCTTAATTGATTTATATTCTTATGGTAGCTGAATGATCTTTATTACCAGTTGTTGTATGAAATCTTTTTAGATCGCATAATGAAACAATTTTACCCCAGGTTAGTATAGATTAGATGTGTTGTTTTTGTTAGATTACAGTAGCATAGAGTCAGTTTAGAGTCTAGAAATTAATTAGCTTAAAATTACCTTTAGATTAGTATCTTCAAAATCTACACACACACACGCATCTTTCAGATTGGGAAGTTGGTCCCATTATCCCCAGTCGGACCCGCTACACCAAACGGGCAAGGAGCCGCCAACCAGGTTCCCGACCGGGTGGGTATCCCCCTTGTTGTTGACCCAATTTCGGGGCCCTCAACATATTTGGCGCTAGAAGGAGGGCCCGAACTATGAATGGCAACCAAGTCAAAATCTAAATGCCATTCTGAGAATAAATCACCCTCATCAACTCCCCCGACTTCTCCACTACGGTTAAACCCGGAGTTAGAAGTCGCTCGAGTATCCACCGCTGCTACCTACTCCAATTTACCAGACCAACTCATTATTGAACCCCCTGAAATTCAAACTTTGATTCGTAAACTCCAGGGATTCTCTATTTTTCCTCGTAGGTCTGATAAATCTAACAGCAACATGACTTCGCAGTACAACCCTGCTTATCCTCTGACCAGATTGAAGAGTGAAAAAATTGGTATTCAACCAAGTGAACTCCCTCTCCCTACTAGGAAAAGAGCAAGGAAAGAACCACCAGAATCTGACCGTGAGACTCTTTCATCCACTTCGTCCATTTCAACACCCTCACCGCGAAGTCAACCACCCACATCCTCATCCCAAATCACTCATCCATCTTCCACAACACTTCCTCTTCAATCATCAAAGATCATAATACCTTCATCTTCTTAGCATCAGGGATCGTCTTCTGCACTCTCATTAACTAGCGGCTCAATGATGGCCCAGTCTCCACGGAACAATCCTGGGGCGGTTTTAATGCCTCCACCCCTGAGCCCAATACCGGCCCATCCTGAGAAGTGGCTACCTAAATTCAATCCAGAAACAGGCATGCTAGCTGAAGAGCATATCAATAATTTCATGCTTTCTGTTAACCTCAACGGAGTTACTAACGAAGATGCTGTCGTCCGAATTTTTCCTTACACAATGCAAGGAACAGCCGGGTCATGGTACTTTTCGTTACCTTCCAGGTCCATCACAAGTTGGGACATTTTTCAAAATCAATTCCTCACCAAGTTTGGCGATGACAGATCAACAGCGACATTGATCAATGACCTATCTAATCTTAAAGCTGAGGCTAGAGAACCCATTAAAGATTTCAATTTACGGTTCAATAAGATCCTCAACAAAATTCCCGCTGCTTCTCAACCCAGCAAGGAAGTAAGATGTGAATGGTACATCACGGCCTTACCATCTAACTTGGCTATCTTCGTAGATAGGGCAAACAAGATGACCTTAGTTGAAAACTTAACTGAGGCGTTAGCAGTAGAAAAACGCGTAGTTTCCCTAGAAAAGAGATCTGCAATAGAAGAACGCAAATCTAAGAAGATCTCTTTCAAAGAAGACACCAAGAAGAAGCAAACGAAAGATCATTTCGATATGGAAGGATTACAAAAGGTGTTAAAGACCATGTCCAACGAGATGATTGATATAAGAAAACAAGTAGCAGAAACTTATTCCAAAAAGCCCTTCAGATCTTTTAAAAGAAACCCTCCCATGGAGGTGAAACCTCCCAATGCTGTCTCAAACGTCGAATCTGAAGAAGAAGAAGAAGAAGAGAATACCACTGAAGGGCAGACCGATGATGAAGAAGTTGTGGAACTACAAGGAATGTGGGATTTCATCCTCCCACAAGAAGAGGATCAAGAAGCATTTCCGGTTAGCACACGAAGCAAAAATTAACTTGATCCTCCCCAAACTACCCCTAAACAGAAGGGCGCAAGCCCTACAACAAAAGATAAGGTCGCAACAAAGAAAACAACTGCTAGAGCGACCCAATTTAGCCCAGTCCAATCAGATCAAGCACCTCCATCAAGAACACTGATAGTGTCAGATGAAATGGAGTATAACATTATCTATGACATGAAAAAGACTAGGGCTAATATCACTCTGTACGAATTGAGCAAATTGAAACATCAACAGAAAATAATGATGAAAGAATTACATGTCGTGCCTACTACATCTTTACCTACAGTTGTAGCTTCCCACAACATGGGAAGACCTCCAACCAACATGATCAATAAGATTGATCCAAATGACATTGCTTTGATTGGAGGAAGGTCAAGATCCCATACTCCTCCTTTTCTCCTCAATTATGAAATTTTCAATAAAAACGTGCACAATTGCTTGATTGATTCTGGTGCTTCAACGAATATTTTACCCAGATCAATATGTGCCAAATTGAATGTTCAGCCTCAGAAATCTGCAGTGCGCATAGTTCAACTTGATCGATCGCAAGTCGAAGTGATTGGTGAACTTAACCAGGTGACCATAAGATTGTCGTCTAACCCGAAAGTATGTCAGGTTATCGACATTATAGTAGCTGATATCCCTGAATTCTATGGTTTAGTTCTTAGCAGGGATTGGTCCGAGAAACTCCACGGATATTTCTCAACCGACTGGTCGCACATGTGGTTACCCCACAACGGTAAACCCAATCAAATAAAGGTTGAATGAGAATTGCACCAAAAGTACATAGTGACAGAATTGGAAGGAGAAAACGAAGCAATAGCGTACAACAGCAGTATCATAGGAAATTACTCGATAGATTCTTTCCTTGGCAATTTCAATGCTCACACTTCACCTTACTTAGAAAATTCAGTTGTGTCCCAAGTTGAAAATTTTTCCCAAACTGATTATTCAAAGTGTTTTAATTTTTTAGATAACTCTGTAAATACATCTTTATTTTGGAAATTATATTTTGATGGCTCTAAATCTAACGAGGGAGCAGGAGCAGGATGCGTTCTGATTAACCCAGATGGGAACAAGATCATGCTTACATGCAGACTTGAGTTCGATTGCACAAACAATGCAGCGGAGTACGAAGCCTTGGTGCAAGGCCTATACAAAGCAATCAGGTTGAATGTTAAGTATCTTCAAGTCTTTGGAGATTCCAAAATTGTCGTCAAACAGGTACGTAACACCATACATTGCCTGTCAAGTCATTTAAAGCACTATCAATCTTTAGTACAAGATCTGACTTCACATTTCATAGCATTCAATATTTCGTCAATCCCAAGACTACAAAATGCGGGGCAAGCCTGTTAGCTAACGTAGCCTCTAGACTGATTCCCTCCGAAGATTTTAGTCCCGATAGGTTTTCAATAGAATTAATCTTTAGACCATCCATCCCTGACAACATCACCAACTGGAGAGTATTCAACGACAATCCAGACATTGTAAATTTCCTCACTTCTGAAGGATCCTACTCAAATCAAATAATTGACGAAGACCATCATGATCACCAAATTCAACAAAATAGCACTGATAATGCTATACCTAAATCGGTGGTTAAGTTAGAAGATTTATATGATTTGAAAAGTCGGTTTAAAAGGTCTGCCAATTCTAAACTCTATAGTTCAACTCTGAACTATGAATTAGTGAACCTAGGAACCGATCAGAAGCCACAAAACGTTAATCTAGGCCACGGCCTAGCCCCTGAAGAAAAATCAGCATATATCCGTCTTCTGAGACAATACAAAAACGTTTTTGCGTGGAATTACGATGAGCTAAAAACATACAACACTTCTATCATTCAACACACTATCCCAATGATTGACAATGAAAAACTTGTCCAGCAGAAGCTCAGAAAAATCCACCCCAACTTAGAAAATCAGATAAAGACTGAGCTAAATAAATTGTTGAGAGGCAGAATAATTTTCCCCGTCAGACACTCCAAATGGGTATCCAATATGGTGCCTGTTAGAAAGAAAAACAGAGATATTAGAATCTGTATTGATTTCCGGAATCTCAACAAAGCCTGTCAGAAAGATAATTTTCCCCTCCCACCTATGGAGCAAATACTACAGGCAGTAGCAGGCTCAGAATTAATGTCTTTCCTGGATGGATTTTCAGGATACAACCAAGTGCTAGTACATCCCGATGATTAGTTGAAAACCACATTTCGAACCAAATGGGGCACATACGCATATCGGAAGATGCCATTTGGTCTGATCAATGCCGGCGCTACCTTTCAGAGAGCCATGGACATCGCGTTTAAAGGTTTAGTCAATAAATCGGTAGTGATTTACCTGGATGATATAATAGTGTACTCCAAGAAGCAAAGCGACCATCTCAAAGATTTGAAACAAATCTTTCAAAGATGCTTAAGGTATGGAATTTCACTTAACCCAAAGAAATCTTTTTTCGCATTAAGTGAAGGGAAATTGCTTGGATTCATAGTGTCGAAATCTGGTATTCACATTGAACCTGACAGAATCAAAGAAATTTCTGAAATATCCATACCCCATAACAAAAAGGCAATGCAATCTGTCCTTGGACAGATCAATTTTGTAAAAAGGTTTGTCCCAGATTTTTCACGTATTATTTCTCCCTTACAAAATATGATAAAAAAGAATTCAAATTTTAAATGGGGTCAAGATGAGCACGAAGCATTCAACTTGATCAAACAAGCTATCATCAACGCTCCATCTTTAGCTACCCCAAATTTTTCAAAATCTTTCATCTTATACACTTTTGCCTTAGAGAAATCTTATGCCGCGATTTTGACTCAAGTAAATAAAGAGAAGGGGGAAGCTCCAATCGCATTCTTTAGCTCGAACTTACAAGGTGCTGAACTCAATTACTCAGACGTGGAGAAACAGGCATATGCCATTTTTAAAGCGATCAAATATTTCAGACCCTTCTTACTTAAAGCCCATACCAAAGTCGTAGTACCGTTTCCAGTGGTAAGAAACCTTTTGGTACAGAAGGATGTGGGTGAAAAGAGAGCAAATTGGATTACCGCTCTACAAGAATACGATCTTGAGATCAAACCAGCAAACATCGTAAGGGGTCAAGGCTTCTGCAAGATGTTAGCTGGAGCATCGCAAATTCCTGAGAACTCATCTGAAGAGGTACACACGTATGAGGTAAGCCTAAACGACGCAGAATCATTATATGCAGACACCATTTATTATCTTAAGAACGTGTATGCTCCATCACACCTAGATCACACCAAGAAAAGAGCTCTGAGGTTGAAAGCTAAACAATACCAGCTCATAAATGATGTTCTGTTTAAAAGGAATTATTATTCTGTACTTCTTAGGTGTCTTGAGAAAACTGAAGCCGAAAAGGTTTTGCAGGAACTCGACGATGGACCAGGAGGTGGACAATATGCTGGAGAAGCTACTGCACATAAGATATTACGTGAAGGATATTATTGGCCCACGCTGTTCAAAGACTCATACAGTTACGTAAGGAGATGCCAAATCTGCCAGACTGCTACAGGGAAACAAAGGAAATCGTCCATGCCACTACAGCCGGTTAACGTCAAGCAACCATTCAGCCAATGGGGCTTGGACATAATAGGTGAGAGCGTTCCGCACTCTTCTAAGCAGCATATGTATATCCTCACGGCAACAGATTATTTTACTAAATGGGTAGAAGCAGTTCCTCTCAAGACACTTAATTCTGAAAACGTTATTGAATTCATAGATCAATTTATCATCACTAGGTTTGGATTTCCAACGGCCTTAATGTTTGATAATGCATCATGCTTTTCTGGAAATGCAATGACTGAGTTTGCATTAAAAAGAGGGTTCAAACTGAAATATTCTGCCAATTACTATCCGCAAGGTAATGGGTTGGCTGAATCAACAAACAAGAACCTAATCAGGATTATCAAAAAAACAGTCGACCAAAACCAAAATAATTGGCACAAAGCGCTGGTAAATGCTTTATGGGCAGATAGAATCACGAAGAAAGCTTCAATCGACACTTCTCCCTTTAATTTAGTTTATGGGAAAGAAGTGGTTCTTCCAACTCACTTAGTCATTCCCTCTTTGTCTTTAGTACAACATATCGATGAAGTATCTACTTCCTCTTTGCAATTAATACAAATGAAGATAATCAAACTAGAAGAACGCCGAGAACAAGCTAAGAAAACCCATGCTCACCACCAAGCGCTAATAAAATCCTCTTTTGACTCAGCCATCATAACCAGAAAGAACTTTCGGATGGGAGATTTAGTTTTGAAATGGGATAAGGCTCATGAAGAAAAGGGCAAACATACGAAATTTCAGAAGCTATGGCTTGGTCCTTTTCAGATTGTAGAAGTCATAGGCCCATCGACGTTTATGTTGCAGGATTTGGCAGGTAGAAGAGATTCTTTGTTTGTGAATGGACATATTCTTAAGATGTATTTTCCATAGAAGATCACTCTTCTATTTTTGTAGGATAGTTTTAGTTTCTTTTATTTTGTTTTTCTCTTTATTATAAATAAAACCGGTTGTAAATGATCATTGAATAAGATTCATGAAAGAGCACACCAACTCTTTATCAGATTTTGATTTCACTTGTACAAATAGCAAAACTTTTCGAAAAATCTGATTTTTATTATTGACAAATAGAGTTAACTTTAACCTGAATATGATATTAGTTTCAACCTCTCAAAAACTTTGATGAAATCAACCTTTGGTAAAAAATTGTTTTATGCCAGCACAATGAAAGGTATCATCAATAATAAAATAAATATTCTCTGTAAAGCTGTTATTTTCAAAACTCTATTATTGTCGTCCAGAGCTTTCTTAAGGAAAAACAATGACTTCCTCCCTACTAAAGGAAACCGCAACATTCAGAGAAACAATCCTAGAAAACACTATATCTCAAAGAATAAGAGGTCTCATCACGAGCCGGCTTATCATGATCACAGATATTATAACTTGCTGACTTTGCCAATACTGTCTATCAAAACAGGGCAACGACTCAAGATTGTTGCAATCAAAAGACAAGGGGTCTCATCATGAGCCAGCTTGTTCAGCAAAAGTGTAAATCAATTAAATGACTGTGTCATAATTTGGCCACCAAACCAAGACATTGCTCTTTAGAGAGTAAAAAAGGAAAAAGTGTCAAAAAGGATTTTTCTCTGAAATGTTGTAAATAACCTCAAGCAGGAAAAAGGATCATTGCTGGATAATATGGTAACCCTGTCGAGGCTATGGACGCTTGCGGGCAGCAAAGGTTCTACCTACGACAGATGAGCATAGTTTAAAGCCAGTACGCAGAGAAGACCTTATTTTATCTTTAAAAAGGACCAAGTAATGTCTAGTATGAATGCAAGAACTAAGCCTTAGGAAGTAGACAATTGGAATAAAAGAAAGGTTGAGACAAAGTATCATTGACATGATAAGGGGGAATCTACTCTATCTGTCCCTAACAAAATTTAGACACATGAAAATTTTTCTGTTTTGAAAGTGGAAATGTCAATAGAAAAGCAGAGATAACTGGTTCTTCACAGTGAATCGCCATTGTTGTGGTCACCAAAAAACCCCCTCTTTGTTTGATATTAGCAATAACATCAAGCAAAGGGGGACCCTTAACAAAAAATCCCAAAATATTTTTATCAAAATTTTTGTATTTAACTCCCTAGAAGTTATATCGCATCGCAAAGAGAGAATGAATCGTTTTCCTATGCACGTAAATAAGCTGCAAAGAAGCGATGCGAAATTCATCGCATCGCATATTTTGAAAGCACCCTTAAAAGAAAACAAAAAGGAATCACCGACGGCCGATATGCGACGTCGCATATCGCAAACGTCGCAAAAGCAGCACACAATGAGCAAATGAAAACTGCGATTTTGCGATTTGCGATCCCACGAACTGCGATTTTGCGATTTGCGATCTGCGACGAATGAGACTATTAATTGCTGCGATGCGAATCGCAGAAACCACTCATCGCAAAGTTTCTTCGGCATGATCTGTGAACCCAAAATTGAGCGCGCACCTTCAGGACAATTAATGACTGCACGCCTGAGTATCCAAAGATGATCGTGTTGCGTTTTTCGAAGAGTCAAGTCATTATGAGTGTCATGATTATGCATTCATTAGAACTTAAAGCTTTCATGTCAATCTTTTCGTCAATTCTCTTTTCCTTTGCATGAACTGCAAGGCAGCAACTGATATAAATCTATATGCAGGAAACATCCAAGGAAAAGGGGAAAGCGCCAATACTAGAAGAACCGAGAGGAGATGCCTTCGCAAATGAATGCCGCATGCAGCAGGGCCGCGGATTCCAGAGTATCACTCAACAGGCACTGATGAAAATAGAATATCCAAGACTCAGAGTCAAAGGCGCACAAAAGTAGCATGTTTGCAAAAGATCCAGAAGCTCAAATTGGGTAAAGCAAAAAGAAAAATGCTGAAAAGGGGTGACGCTTCAGAAAAGCCTGGAACAAAGAACGGAAGAAATTTTCAATATGTAAGATTGTTCAGGCAACAAAATCCCTAACTCATTGAGTCATTCGCACGGCCGGAAACCGAAATAGCAACAGTGCAATCAATTTGAAAGAAATCTGGGTTATACTAAGTATACAAACAGCAAAAAACACCCAGCCAGAGGAAGATTTTCAAAAATATCTTCTAGTTTGTCAGAAAGAGGTGCCAACTTTTGTTATTTCTACTTTTATCACTCGAGAAAAAGGGAAAGACAACCAGCCGACTCTTTCCAGGCGAACCTTGCATTACTTACAGCACTAAGGAGCAGATACAGAAACGGTTAGAAATTAGATTCAATTTTTAGAAATAAATTTGTTTTAGTAAAAGGGCGGTCATTTGAAGCCGTTTCCTAAATTTGTGTAATTAAGATTAGTTAGTTAGTAGTATTTAACCCTTCTCATGGCATTTGGAGAAGGGTCCGGAAATTTGTCAGAAAACTTGTCCTCAGAACATGCACTTTTGCACCCTCGGAGGGGGTTTTTGATGAATGGATGGATCGAGATTTATTTATGTTTACATTTTAATGTCTGCTATTGATGTTGCACTTCTGTACTCTTAGTAGATGTTAGAAGTAAGTAGAGATAAATCATTACTGCTTGAGGTTTTTGAGTGAAATCAGTCATAAATGGTACTTTTATCTCTTGATTAATTTATGCTCATATTCTTAGAGTGATATACAGCTGAGTCGTTTATATGTTAATGTATGAATGTGTGGGTTACCATTTGGCACTTTTGTACGATGGAGTCATTTGTTTGTGCTTGACATATGAATAACTGATTATGCGATATGTTGTTCACAACTCTTTTGCCTAACTTCTTATGCAGAATGGTTCATCTTAATTGATTTATATTCTTATGATAGCTGAATGATCTTTATTACCAGTTGTTGTATGAAATCTTTTTAGATCGCATAATGAAAGAATTTTACCCCGGGTTAGTATAGATTAGATGTGCTGTTTTTCTTAGATTACAGTAGCATAGAGTCAGTTTAGAGTCTAGAATTAAATTAGCTTAAAATTACCTTTAGATTAGTATCTTCAGAATCTACACACACACACACACGCATCTTTCAGATTGGGAAGCTGGTCCCATTATCCCCAGTCGGACCCGCTACACCAAACGGGCAAGGAGCTGCCAACCAGGTTCCCGACCAGGTGGGTATCCCCCTTGTTGTTGACCCGATTTCGGGGCCCTCAACAGGGACATGCAAAGAAAAAGAAAAAAAAAGAGCAAACCACTATGATACCCTTGATCCGAACTTATGCAGGAACACATATATATATATATATATATATATATATATATATATATACATATATATCTAGCAAGAGATGTGACGGCTACATGACTCTAAACTTGTTACAATTGGCTAAAGGAACTTTTTATGATTGAACAACAAAGGAAAACCCTAAACAACTAAAAACCTAACCCTAGAAGATGAAGCACCAAGAGTTTGTGGGCCCTGTTGGGGTTGGTTGGGCAACCAACTTCCCGAGGTTGTAACTTGGTCATATGATATTCATTTGGCATGTATGATACCTCGTTGGAAATATGTCTCTGAGTACTACAAGATTTTTTATAAGCTTATTGCGGACCTAAAAAAAAATCCATTTAGGGGGTCAAAACAGCCCCAGAAGTTCAAGACCTGAAAATCTGCCAAAAATAGTAAATGTTGTTATCATCAAGGAAATAGATGAAACCAACTAGAGGTCTAGGGGGAATAGGTTAGTGGCTACCAATATCCACCTCGATCAAGTCTGGGAAGACACTTTTGTTTTGGGTTGTTTTTAGTGTGTATTTTTTTTTATTTTGTAATTTGTGATGATTGTATGTTATCATTCAACCTTGACAAATCCTATATGTTTTACTTTTATTCCACATGATGTCTATATTCATCATATCCTCATTATTTTTTCCATAGTATTTTTATATTCAACATATGATCATGTTGGAAATAATACTGAGAGGGGGGGGGTGAATCAGTATTATCAGATCAGTAAAACCTTTTCAATTTCATGCTCAGAAACATATACGCGACTTCAGTTAAGTGAACCCGCGTGTACACACGACTGTGTCTAAAGCAACTAGCGTATATGCAGAGATCTTATGATTCAGTTAATCTTATCTTCAGTAAATGCATCAGAATATTACTAAGCATATTAACAGTAAACAGGTGCAGTATAACAGAACAGATCATCACACAAAAGCCACACACATGAACACCATGATATAAGGTGGAAACCCAATGTGGGTGAAAACCACCTGCTGCAATTTGTCTCTTTCTTCTTTAATGAGAAACTTCTTTTACAATGTACTGGTGCAGTCCTTTACCAGCACGCAGGCTACAACGTGCAGAGGGCTACAACCCTCTTAGCTTTTGTACTAGCCGATCCATTTACTACTACGTAGGTGCCTACCTACAGAATGCTTCTTTACTCGTTTTCCAGCTGCTAGTGGAAGGGAGCTACAACCCCCTGGCTCTTGTACTGGCTGATATGTTTACCAGTACGTAGGTGCCGGCCTACGATCTACCCGGGACCACGTTTCATACATTTTCATACTGGATCCATAAGACAATCATCATTGTAGTACAACCTGCATCATCAATCACTGAAACACCCAATTCTGAATCACTCTAACCCTGTCAACAACAACCAGACAACATAGCAATAACCAGATCCAGCTCCATATTCAAATATCATACTTCACATTGTATACGCTACTTGGATGAACCCAACCTGCGTGTATACGCTCTTTTACCAAAACCAACCCACGTACAGATCTGTAAATTCAACCTTAAAACTCTGTAGCTATATCAGACATCAAAGCATACCCAGATCATAATAATAAACATGCGTCAGTAGATCTAGTCTATCCAGAGTCAAACCATATGAAGATAATCATTCCAACCCTTGAGATCTCGTTCCATCATTCATCATCCTCAACATGAGTGAAACCTTGGTTCAGATCACCAACCCATAACCAGCACTTGGATCTCACACTTCCTCAGATCTTCATCACTCATACTCACACACTTTGGCCTAGTGATCTTCTCCTTATATAACCTTAGGCCTTGCTCAATACCAAGAGCCAAAACCATAGTAACACAATACCATCAACTTCAAAACAAGGGATCGACACACCCGTCGAGACACAATGGTCCGAAACCATAGGCACAACTTCCAAGGACTAACCACCATGGACCAAAGGTACTTTTCCACATACACGCGCTTTTGCTGAAGCCAACCTGCGTGTACACGCGACTTGGGCTTAACGAACCTGCGTGTATGAACTTTCTCTTCTTCTTATAGTCTGATGATCAATTCCTTGTTGCTGACCTTCTGTACTATGATTTGTCATCAGTGAGGTTTGCCATCAAGGACAACACTTATCTCATAATGCCAACAATCTCCCCCTTTGCACTTGATGGCAAAGCTAACTTGTCACACTTAGAATTATCATCTGATTCCTTTGAGCTGTCCTCCATCAGTCACATCTGATATCTCTTCTGAAGATTCATCATCTAATTCCTTTGAGCTGTCCTCCATCAGTCACATCTGATATCTCTTCTGAAGATTCACCGAGTTATACATAAGTGAGATATTCTTCTATGAGAGGGTTGCCATCAAGTACAACACATGCATCATAATGCCAACAATCTCCCCCTTTGGACTTGATGGCAACAACACCAAATCACTCTCCCCCTTTGACATCAAGGGCAAAGGGTGGACCAAGATATTCTCTTCCTTTGCTGAATCATTCCACTGTCCATACTCCCCCTGAGTACCTGCTGAAATCTCTGAATAGTCTCCCCCTTTGTATATGCCAAGGTGTACCAATCTGTTCATGCTCCCCCTGAGTACATGCTGAATCTCTGTACCGCTGAAGTGTGTTGTACATGCTCTTCCTGACTGTAGGCAAGATCTGCAAAAGATGTTCTTCAAGAAGAACATGACTCTATACATCATAAAGGACCTTCCTATCACTTAGGACTCATACATACATCCATCTCTCAACTAAGTGAGGATATACAAAAATTGACTCATCCACCCAACCAAGTGGGAATACATCAAGATTTTACATATGACAACCAATCACATTGCTTCAATCATCCCAGGCATAGTGGGGAAACCAAAATAGGCCGTTACATGACCTTGACACCAAGAAAGAGATACCATAAAAGAGATATATGACATAGAGACGAAATAACTAGACCAAGACTTATGAAAGTCACCAGCAGCATCTGATAATCACCATTCAGATCAGCAACCAAGAGATCCTTCTGTTCTCCTTTCGCCTTTGTTCCTCCTGAAATCAACACCAAATGTGAACTAGAACCAAAAGCTTTAAGATAATGCCAACAATGCATCATTGGAAGATTATCTGCTCCCCCTGAACCTGTGCCAGATGATCTCTGTCAGACATATATCAGACTTTCTGCAACCAACATCTGTCCCTGCTGATTTCCTTCAAATCTCCATATACGCGTCTGTATACACATAAACAGGCGTATATACGCAGATATCCCTTACGCAACATGCGTACACCATATACGGGACTATCCCCTTGTAAAACTGCGTATGCACGCGGATATCCTTTAAACAACACGCGTACACAAATTTCCATATCAGCAACCTGTAAATGTCCTGTAGAGAATAGGTCATCAACCTATAACAAGGTATGTCTGCATCAATTCATCCCTTTGAACAGAATTCAGAGTCATTCACATTGTATCATGTGTGAAACCACCATAGCCATTTCATCAAGCTCTACATGATCCAAGTATCCTTACTTGGGAACATCTTGAGCTCAAGCTCATTTGACAAAACTTCTTGATATCATCAACAACAACAATCCTTATCCACAAGAGTGCCTGCATCATAACTGTATGATTTTTATGCATATGACAACAGCAGTATATGAGTGACCCATCATCAAGTGAGGAAGATGTATATTCAAGCTTTGTACTTCTTCTTGTCCTTATGAAGATCACCATGTAAGCACCATATATGCATCATCAAAGAATCATCCATAAATCTGATCTGAACATCAACTATGTAACCCCAAGAATCATATGAGATTTTATCATAGACAACTCACAACCACATCATAGCAAGATATATCATTTAGCCATATGAGAATCATCACCAAGGATTATTAACCATAATGCCAACAATGAATTACTAAAGGCATATGCTCCCCCTCAACCAGTGCCATCTGTTAGATCTGATCATGCATATATCAGCAATAAGCATCAAAACATCATCATCCTCAAGTTAGGATCAAAACACTTCTAGACATCATACAAGTAACAAAACATTTCCACACATCCTCAGCAGACTGTAACCAAAAGAGCAAATAATAGACTGAATCATATAAGATCCTTTTCCCACTGCTTTTCCTCAGACTGACATATACGCGACTTTGCAGTGTCTAACTCGCGTATATACGCGACTTCCCTTTAAGGAACTTGCGTATGAGATTCAGGACACTGAAGTTTTACACTTTCAGCTCCCCCTGTGTCTGATATGTCTGTGCTGTGCTGTGTCTCAGTACATTGTGCTGACTGTACTTCCTTCTTCCTCCATATCTTCAAGTGTGATGAGGTTTTCTCCTTTTGGTGTGATGTCCATCCTTTGTTCCTGCATTCCTTTGCTATATGTCCAAGCTTGTTACATGCATAACATCTTACATGTTTCATATTCCTCCTGTAGCAATCAGCAGCTTTGTGACCATACATATTACAAGCAAAGCAATATCCATTAAAGTACCTTGATTGAGATGACTTCTCTGCATAATGGTCTTGAACTCTTCTTCTAGCTGCAACATGTCCAAGATTATGACATACATAACATTCAACATTATTCATAGGAGGAGTAAAAGATTTTCTTTGAAGACTTTCTTTCCTTGGTTGACCTTTCATCTCCTTGTTGATCATTTTGGATTTCTCTTTAGAGTTCCTTGCCTCACCTTGTGAACTAGATTCACCTTCAACAGATTCATGAAAACCAAGACCAGTCTTGATAACAGGAGACCTTTGACTACTAAGAATATCATCCAAGACTTTAGAACTATCTTGAAATCGTAAAAGCTTATCCTTTTCTTCTATTTTACCTTTCAAGATATTTACCTCAACCTGAAGCTGTTCTTCCTTTTCAAGAGATTGCTTTTTCAAATCTTCTTCACTTTTCCTTCCTTCTTCCATTTGTTCCCTTAGTTTGAGAATCTCCTTTTCTTGTTCTTCATTCACATCCTGCTGCATTTGACGAACTCGGAAGGCACATTCTAGTTGAGATTTTAAGCTGGTGGCTTCGATTTCTTGTTTTGCAATAGCTTGGAGTAGATCTGTATTCTGCTTCTTTGATTCTTCAAGATCTCCTTTTAGTGAGAGGATTGTAGCTTCAAGATTTTCATAGTAGTTGGATCTATCTTTGAGTTTCTTGATGGTTGTGCTTCTTTCATTGACTTGTTTTCTTAATGATGTCACTTCATGCTGCAATTTTTGACATTGGTCTTCCTTGTCCTTGAGTAGCTTTCTTACCTTGTTTCCTTCTTCTAGTTGGGCCTTTAGTTTGGTAACTTCTTCTTTGAAAGCACATTCCCTTTTGTTCAATAGATCTTGTTGATCTTTAACTTTGTCTGTAAGCCTTCTAAATACTGCCTCTATTTGATACTTTTCTTGCTCACCCATAAAAGCATGTTCAGTAGTTTCACTATCGCTTCCATCACTTTCACAAGGAAATATAGCAGGAACATCAGAGGATAACACATTCATACCTGATAATGATTCTGAATCTGATTCTGAATCTGAAGAAATTCTTATACCTAATCCCCAATCGACTCTCCCACTGTCATAGTCCTTCTAAGATGTCTTCTTCTTCTTATGAGCCTTCTTCTTAAGCTTCTTTCCCATTGTTCCACGGATCTCCTTCAAGCGATCAAGCTTCTACCAAAGGACCTGCTCCGATACCAATTGTTGGAAATAATACTGAGAGGGGGGGGTGAATCAGTATTATCAGATCAGTAAAACCTTTTCAATTTCATGCTCAGAAACATATACGCGACTTCAGTTAAGTGAACCCGCGTGTACACACGACTGTGTCTAAAGCAACTAGCGTATATGCAGAGATCTTATGATTCAGTTAATCTTATCTTCAGTAAATGCATCAGAATATTATTAAGCATATTAACAGTAAACAGGTGCAGTATAACAGAACAGATCATCACACAAAAGCCACACACATGAACACCATGATATAAGGTGGAAACCCAATGTGGGTGAAAACCACCTGCTGCAATTTGTCTCTTTCTTCTTTAATGAGAAACTTCTTTTACAATGTACTGGTGCAGTCCTTTACCAGCACGCAGGCTACAACGTGCAGAGGGCTACAACCCTCTTAGCTTTTGTACTAGCCGATCCATTTACTAGTACGTAGGTGCCTACCTACAGAATGCTTCTTTACTCGTTTTCCAGCTGCTAATGGAAGGGAGCTACAACCCCCTGGCTCTTGTACTGGCTGATATGTTTACCAGTACGTAGGTGCCGGCCTACGATCTACCCGGGACCACGTTTCATACATTTTCATACTGGATCCATAAGACAATCATCATTGTAGTACAACCTGCATCATCAATCACTGAAACACCCAATTCTGAATCACTGTAACCCTGTCAACAACAACCAGACAACATAGCAATAACCAGATCCAGCTCCATATTCAAATATCATACTTCACATTGTATACGCTACTTGGATGAACCCAACCTGCGTGTATACGCTCTTTTACCAAAACCAACCCGCGTACAGATCTGTAAATTCAACCTTAAAACTCTGTAGCTATATCAGACATCAAAGCATACCCAGATCATAATAATAAACATGCGTCAGTAGATCTAGTCTATCCAGAGTCAAACCATATGAAGATAATCATTCCAACCCTTGAGATCTCGTTCCATCATTCATCATCCTCAACATGAGTGAAACCTTGGTTCAGATCACCAACCCATAACCAGCACTTGGATCTCACACTTCCTCAAATCTTCATCACTCATACTCACACACTTTGGCCTAGTGATCTTCTCCTTATATAACCTTAGGCCTTGCTCAATACCAAGAGCCAAAACCATAGTAACACAATACCATCAACTTCAAAACAAGGGATCGACACGCCCGTCGAGACACAATGGTCCGAAACCATAGGCACAACTTCCAAGGACTAACCACCATGGACCAAAGGTACTTTTCCACATACACGCACTTTTGCTGAAGCCAACCTGCGTGTACACGCGACTTGGGCTTAACGAACCTGCGTGTATGAACTTTCTCTTCTTCTTATAGTCTGATCATCAATTCCTTGTTGCTGACCTTCTGTACTATGATTTGTCATCAGTGAGGTTTGCCATCAAGGACAACACTTATCTCATAATGCCAACAATCTCCCCCTTTGGACTTGATGGCAAAGCTAACTCGTCACACTTAGAATTATTATCTGATTCCTTTGAGCTGTCCTCCATCAGTCACATCTGATATCTCTTCTGAAGATTCATCATCTAATTCCTTTGAGCTGTCCTCCATCAGTCACATCTGATATCTCTTCTGAAGATTCACCGAGTTATACATAAGTGAGATATTCTTCTATGAGAGGGTTGCCATCAAGTACAACACATGCATCATAATGCCAACAGATCATTGTATGGACACATGGGTATTAGCAATAAATATATTTGGGTTGAATGCTTGATTAAAAATTGAAGATACTGACAGTGAACTTTTTGGAGTAGACTAGAATTAGCATATTGAAGTTGACTAATTTTCACGCCAATTAGAGATATTGATAGTGAAATGATTGAATTCACTTTTAAAAGAAAAATTATGGTACTCTTTATCAGTTCTCTGAAGCCTAAAATATGAGATTTGTGTTTCCTGCCTTGAGCCTTAGAATTTTTAAACTAATAATAGAGTGAAAGTTGACTTCTAGGATTGACTTCTGTATTTTTCATGGCTTCCCTGTTATTTCCTTTGTGTATAATATATACTAATCAGGTGCATTCTTCTTGACGTAGCTAGATGGTTGGCTTCTCTATGGAATTTACAACAAAAAGGCAACTGCTGAGAAATTAGCACTAGATCATAATGAAAGCTCCATGTGTATACTGTTGGGTCTAAAAAAATGTCAACTTTTTCATCATCTTTTCATTCACTTTTAACCATATTCCACTATATTATAACCTTACACTAAGACCATTTTCATGATCATATATGGGTTTATCATTATTATTTTCTAAACATTATTTTAGTATTTTGAGTGAATTTATGGTTAAATATTAGAAAAATGACATGTATTCACTTATATATAAAAGTTGGATGAGTTTTGTGATGTGTGTAGGCATATTTGAAGATTCCAGAAAAGTCATATTGGGATTCTAAGTCTCAGAATCGAATTTCCTCTTCAATATCTTGAAGATTTGAGGAATATTTGAGATAATCATTCAAGCACATTCGATAGAGAAAAATCATGAAAGTTTTGATAACGTTCCCTATCAATTTTTTTAGAGATTTGTGAGAGGATATGTAGAGATGTTACTTGCTAGATGTTAACATGTGGTTGTAACCACATGAGATATTTGTGGATCTCCGTTTATTAATTAGTTATCTTTTTTTATTTTTATTTTAAATAGGGGTGCTTTCTCCATTCAAAATGAGGAACTCTTGGAGAAAAATTCCAAACCATGATGGAGTAATATACATTTGACAAGTTCTTGTGTTATTTATTTTAGAGATTTATATTATTATTTTGTTGTAAGATGTAGTTTTATAATTCTTGTAGTTTCATAATATATGTTTTTTATATTAGTTTTCTTATTTTTAAATTTAGTTTATTTTGCAAATCAGTAATAGCACTTTGTTTAATGTTGCAATTGTGAGCTTTCAACACTTGATCAAAGATGGTCATTTAGATTAAAAACAACTTTCGAGCAACCAACTTATGATGGAATGTTTGGCCACAATAATATAGTTCTTCAAAAACTAAAACATGGGTTTTGTGGAGAATGAGCCAATTTAGTTGCACGATGGTAATTTCTTCAAAATAGTGCACGGTTTTGGAGATATTAGAAGATCTTTACAATGTAATTTTGTAGATTTCGTGTTGCGGCCATCAATAGAAAAAATAATTTGAATTTTCCATCAAATTAAGAAATCGATCACTCATTTTGAACCTAAATTAACCTAGTTTTTTAACTCATTACAATTCTCTAACAAATCTCTAATCTTTTTAATTAAGAAATAATTTACATTTCAATGGTCACTTAGGATTTGATTTATTTATTTGTTTTAGATGCTCTATTTGAAAGTTTGTAATTTCCACTTCATTCTTTTCTATATTTATTGATCAAATTAAGAAATAGATCACTCATTTTGAACCTAAACCAATCTAGTTTTTGAAGACAGTACAATTATCTAACAAATCTTTAATCTTTTTAATTAATAAATAATTTACATTTAAATGATCACTTAGGATTTGATTTATTTATTTGTTTTAGATGCTTTATTTTCATGTTTCTAATTGTCACTTTATTCTTTCCATATTGCAATCAAGCGCTTGAGAAATATTAAAATACAAAAAAAAAAATCTAAAACATTCTCATTTGTGATTAGAGTATCTTTATTTCATAGAAATAGATTTCAAATGTTTTCTAGATTAAATTTACAAGCTTTCATAGATTAAATTTACTCAATTTTATAGCTTAGATATTTCCATGCTTTTGTAGATTAAGTTTATATGACTTGCTAGATTAATTTTTCAATGCTTTCCTAGATTAATATCTCAATTAATGCCATTTAATTTGTTTTTATAGAGTAGAAATTTCTTTCATTTCAATTTATTTATATTAGAATTGAAATCTAAACTCCTAGCATATACTATGTCGTATACTTCACAAGTTTACGATCCCGGATTGACAATGTAATGTAAAGTAATTTAAAGCACAATTAAATTACCCAACATTTTGGCGTTGTTTTCGGGGAAGTATACATAGGATTTAGTTTTCAATTTAGATTGTTTTTTAATTTATGCAAATTTGGAAAAGAGAGATGGTAAGATGAGAGGTAAGAACCTGTGCATCACCATTGTGAGGTCTTTCTTAACCTTAGTTGTTGAATTGAATCTCATTCTTAGTTTCATCCACTTTTAGTTTCATAAGTTTAATTTCATTCATTTTATAGTGTATTATAGAGGTAGATTCATTAGAGATCAAACTTTAAAAAAAATGATAATCACCTACCATTCCCACTATATCACATGGTGCAGTAAGAAACACATCACCATCCACATCATAAGTTCCTACTTTTGCAGGTGGAAGAAGACTGCCTCATGGATGTGGAAGAGGTAGAAGAAATGGATGGAAATGATGATAATGAAGGAAAACCCTTTGGATTTCCCATTCAGGATACTGATGTAAATGTTAAAATGAAAAACATCTCTCTAATTGTACTTCCCAACTTCCATGGTGTTGTCCCTTAAGAAACCAATTTCTTGGTTGTGTAGAAATTGTGCTTTAGACATTAATGTTTATTATTCTTGTCACTTATTTGTATGATGTATCGTCAAGTGAAAGACCTGAAGGGCATGGCTTTTAACCCTTAATATTTAGCTGAGATGAAAGTCTCAGAATGCCATGTGATTGCTGAATATAAATGCTCAGTGAAGAATGATTTGAGAAGTTAGAGACAATATTTTGTTTTTCACAGAAACTATTATCTGTAACGCTTTGATAAGTTAGGTACAATATGTTGTTTTTCCGTAGAAACTATTACCTGTAACTTAGAAGAAATGTAGAAGTAGGAACTTTAAGTAAAGGAGCGCTCTTTTAAGGAATTTTAACTTCATTCACATAAGTAAACAAAGACCTGCAGCTTCATTACCACACTTAAAGAAAGGAAGACACATGATGACACATAACAGAGAAATTACAAAATCATACCCAACAATGTGTGGAAAACTCTTTATTCTTTCATTAATCATCAATTTTATGAAGAATACAATAGCATAGCCTCTAGGCTCTTCAAGATTCAGACCTTTTTTCTATAATTTTACCTCTTTTTATACATCATGGGATAGTTGGTAACCACCAAAACAATCAAACTGCTTAACTATGTCCTACCTGTCTAATGTAAAAGTCTTTACAGAATATTACATTGGAGGGTAAAAGACACCTCATTCTTCTCACGAAAACAAGATAACAAGAAGTAACAGAAATTAGAATATGATTGGTGATTGCATCTTGTTGTTCGAATCTGTGGCTTGAGTAGGTGGTATGATGACCACTAAACTGATTTAACACAACAAATCTATATCTTTACAAATTTTGTGCGTGGACCTGTGGGTTATGGGCCCACGTATGTATTGGAAGTGTTCTAATTGGAGGAATCACAAAGAAACCCGATCAATCACCGTCGGTCCTTCCTTAAACGTTTATGGCCAAAACCAAAGGAATTAAGACTCTGGTTCATAATATTATCGTGTTCGCCTTTTCCACAAACCTTTACCTTCCCCACAGAACCGAAAGGAAACAAAATTGTAGTTCATACACTTCTCAGGTCCAAAGTTTATAATAAAACCCATGCACTTTTTAATGCGATATCCATCGGATATCGTCCCTTCTTGATGAGTGGCTGTGATCGATCTGGACTTCAACGAATTAAATCACATTACATAAACCATCGTATCCATTTTCTGGATTAAACCTCATCCTTGTTAACCACTCGATTACCATTGGATCTGAATCCTTCAAGCGAACAACCCCGATTAACTGAGGTTCTAACTCAGTTTTATAATTTCTTGCATCTGATCTTGGAGTTATTCTCCGCGCTTGTTAGCACACGATTACTGTTAGATTTGTTGCCTGTCGATCAGATAGCTCAGATATTCTCCTGGGTTTCTCATGTTTGAAAGCCATGAATAATATAAAACAAATCACTTCTTTCGGACTTCCACATTTTCTTTTAATTCTGTTAGAACATAATATTTGATCCTTTTTATTTTTTGTGAGAAATTTGAAAACAAAATTTAAATGACAATGGATGCTACAACACATGGTATGAGATCAGAAGACCCAGAAATATTTATTTTTGAATTTGAAATACTTTGTAGATCTTATAATTACTTATTAGATTCTCAAAATTTGAAATTGTTTCCAGCTACATTGAAGGATAGAGCTCTTAAATGGTTCATGTGCTTAGGGACTAATTCAATTAGATCATGGGATGATATTAAAATGATATTTCTAGAAAAACATAAAGACTATTATATACATCATTATATTAAAGAGGAAATATTTAAAATGAATAAAAAACAAGATGAGAGCCTTAAGGATCTAGTAGAGAGATTTATGTATAGTGTTCAGAGGGAAAAATTTCATAATTCAGTGTGTAATGCATTAAAATTCCTCTGATTCCCAAATTCCCATTCCGAAGGGAGTATCGGTGGGGGTGCTCGGATGGCAAGGGAGGGTTTCGTTCCTGAAACCCTAGGCCCTAGGCCTAGGTAGAGCAGGCTTCCGCAGGCGACACGCAGGTACGGAGAAGGCAGCGCTGGCGACAGTACAGTACTCAGCGTGGTGGGAAGCCGATGGCGACAGCTAGGAAGGAAAAACCCCTTTTCAGACGGCGGTTTGTTGATTTTGTTTTACCTGGTCACGGGGGCGGTTTCAATACTTTTAACCTTACAGTAATTTTCGTGGAAGTTTTCACTGTTCTGGCCAGCTGCTTCCCTAAGAGCATAAGCTGTAAGCGGTTTTCTAAGCGACTGTCTCGGGCTGTGGTTGAAAGGCTATATTCCCGGTCTAAACCAAAACCATGGTAAACTCGAGCGAAGCGTTGGAGCTGGAACCCTCTCCGGAAGACCTGATAACAGTTTGGGGAAGGGAGTTCGCTGCACAGGCTCTGGGAGAGTCTTTTGGCAAGAAAAAAGAAGGATCAGGAGCTGCTGCGGGTGTGGGGGATGCAACCAAAGCCACAAGTTATGTCAAAGTTTTGTCAGAAGCAAGTTGGGACCTGTCGGGGTTGCTGGGACCTCCTGGGAAAGAATCTGTAAAAGGCTCCACCTTTGACGCGACGCCATCCTGGGAAGACAAGGGCACACATTTGCAGTCTGGTAAGTTACCATCCCCATCAAAAATTTTCTCCCCATCTGGGGGTTTAGAAGATATTATAAACTCGGTTCAAAATGTCGGTGTCTGGAGACCTGTTGGGGGTTTAAAACCCTCTGGAATCGAAGCTGGGAAGAGATCACAGCAATGTGCGGTCAATAGGGACCTGTTCCCTAAGGATTTGGATCAGGGTTTTTTGGGGCCGAAAGTAGGGGAAACGGCCAGAGAAGTCAGGCATAGTTTGGGTGAAAGTCCCGTTTTGCCTCATGTCCTTGCCGGGGAAGGGAATGGTGGCAGTCCGACTGAAGGGCTTGTTGAGACCCAGACAAGTAAAAGGATCGAGCATGCAGAAGGAGCGGATAATGGAGACCGAAGGAGGTATGAAGAGCAAACTCAGGAGCCTGGAGACAAGTTCGATGCATCTGATGTTAGAAGAATAGGGGGGAAACGAAAGAAGTCAAAACCTCTAAAGACAAGGGAGTTTGAAGAGGTGGTTCTGGGGATGGATATGCAGGTTGAGGATGTTTTAGATGTGGATGGGGTCACGCTGGTGGGCAGAATTAGAGGTCAGCCTGTTTCAGGTGTAGCCTTTAGGCGATGGGCGGAGAATCAGTGGGCGGGTTCTATGGCGGCCACTTTCAAATCAAATGCGCTGGTCAAGGGTTGGTTTATGGTCAAATTCGACTGTAAAGAGGCTATGGAGTGGGTCGAAGGACAGAATTGGGCATATGGGAATAGGCCGGTTTTTTTCAAGAGATGGACGCCTCTCTTTGATGCTGAAACAGAAAGGATGGATGAATTCCCGGTTTGGGTAAGAATACCAAATCTCCCCCCATACCTCTGGGCGGACTCGGTCTTTAGGTCGATTGGGAATGTGTTGGGGACTTACCTGGATGCAGATAGATCCTACCTGCAAACTTTTGAGAAAAGGGTGGCACGGATACTGGTTAAACTCAATCCAAAGGAGGGTATAGCAAAGTCTATTCCTCTTCGCTATAAGGACTACAGAATTGAGCAGAAACTTGATTATGAACATCTTCCGTTTCGCTGTCATTGTTGCCACGAATATGGTCATTTGGCGCGCGATTGCCCGCTGGGAAGACGAAGGAGGAGGATTCAAAAGGAGACAGAGGGTTGGGAAGAGCATATAGGGCAGGATGAGGCTCAGGGAGAGGAGCATGTGCGCGCGGGGACTCACGGGGAGGACCATTCTCATCAGACAGAGGCAGTTTTTTCCAAGGAGGAAGGAGATCCGCTGGGTCTTGCAATCAATCAACCGATGGAGGACACCACTGTGGAGCCGAATGTCGAAACCAACTGCAATCAATCGGGTATGCCGTCCACTGTTCTAAAGCATTCTTCTATTATATCTGATTCTTGTATTGGGGGGCTTTCTGTTTTGAACACCTGTAACGATGTGATGAAAAAAATTGATAACCTTTCTATTGAGTCAGTCTCCATAAATCTGGGTGGTGAGGACTTTCCCCCTTTGAAGACTGGTGGTGAACCTATCTCTGTATCACGGCCCTATAACCTGAGATCCTCTAGCAAGAAACCGATTGTCCCGAATGAGGTTATGGAACCGGTAGGAGGCTTAGGGTTAGAGACCCCAAAATGCCACTCAAAAAAGAGCAGAGGAAGAAAATCGAGATTACACATTACTCAGGAAAAAGCAATTTTTGATGTTGCTGATGGGAAACAGATGACAATCCCTGGGGCGCTTAGAGCAGCAAAACCCCCTGAGACGGTTATCAAATGATTTGCCTCTCTTGGAACTGTAGGGGTTTAGCTAGTAAACCTAAAAAACTAGCTCTTAAAGATCTCATTTCTCGCTGCAACCCTGATATTGTTTTCCTCCAGGAGACCTTAGGAAAGGGTATGGAAGTCGAAGCAGCTCTCTGCTCCCTTCTCCCGGGATGGTTTTTCATGGCTGCTGATGCCTCTGGTCACTCGGGAGGTATAGCTATGGGTTTTAAAAAAGGAAAGTTGAAAGTGCTATCCTCATGGGGACTCCAAAATGTCCTGGGAATGGAGGTTGTATCATCGGAGTTTGACTTCCCTCTGACAATTGTAAATGTCTATGGACCATGTCAAGGAAGGGCAATGTTCTGGAATGAGTTTCTCTCAAAAAGTTTGGTCCAGGACAAGAATCTCATCATTGGAGGAGACCTTAACTTTTCCATGGGGACCTCGGAAGCCTGGGGACCGCTTGCAAGGGAGGATCCTTTGACGGATTTCTTTACAAATGCCCTTTTGTCTCATCAGCTGATTGATGTAAACATTATAAAAGCCAAGCCTACTTGGAGAAACAGGAGGACTGGGGAGTATAGAATTGCTAAAAGGTTGGATAGGTTTCTCATCAGCGAGAGATTGGCATCTCTGGTTCCGTTATTCAGGCAGTGGGTCGGGGAAGGTGGGAATTCAGATCACTTCCCCATTCTCCTTGAGTTCTCAAAACCCCCTCATAAGCCGGCCTCGCCTTTCAAATTCAATGCTCTCTGGCTCCAGGAGGAATCTTACATAAAGCTTTTCCATGAAACTTGGAGGCACCCGAGACCTGAACTTGAGGGGAGCAAAGCTGGGAGGTTCATGGAAAATTTAAAAAGGTTGAAGAAAGCAACCATCGCTTGGGCCTCTGAGAGGAGAAGGAAACAATCTGAAGACTTAGTAAGCATTGATGAAGCCCTGAGGGTTCTTGAAGAACCAGAGTCTGATGCCTATGCATCTTTGGAATCTAAAGAGAAAATTCTGGAGTTGGAAAAGAAGAGGGCAAAGATATTATTGGATAAAGAAGAAGAGTGGAGGTTGAAAAGCAGAGCTATCTGGTTAAAAGCAGGGGATGAAAATACAAAATTTTTCCACAACTATGCAAAAGGGAGGAGGAATGCAAACACGATTTGGAAGCTGAGGGACTCGGAAGGTAGGGAGGCATCTTCGTTCGAAGATCTGTCTGCTATGGGGAAAGATCACTTTCAGTCCCTCTTTGCTGATCCGGGGGGCATAAATCTACCAGAAATCATCAGAACTGCTCAGGCCTTTCCTCGTTTTGTGGAGGAGGAGGAGGCAGAAGACCTCTTTAGAGAGGTGACAAAAGAGGAGGTTGAGAGTGTTATAAAGTCCATGGCAAAAGACAAAAGTCCTGGACCTGATGGATGGACCATAGAACTATTCACTCATTTCTTTGAATCCATTGGGGCAGAACTTTCTGAGGTGGTGGAGGAGTCTAGAATCAAAGGAGAAATATATGGGCCATTCAATGCAACTTTCATTGCCCTCATTCCGAAAAAAGAAGATCCTGGCTCTTTCGAAGATTTCAGGCCTATCTCTCTATGCAATACCATCTACAAGATTATAGCAAAGATTATTGCGGTACGCCTGAAGCCTATCCTATCCAGCTATATTTCAAAGGAACAATTTGGCTTCCTAAACGGGAGGTAGATCCATGAGGCTATTGGAGTAGCACAAGAAACAATACACAGTCTCAGGCAGGCAAATAAGAAGGGGGCAGTGCTTAAAATTGATCTAGCCAAAGCTTATGACAGGGTCAATTGGACATATCTTAAGATGCTTTTGATGCACCTTGGTTTTCAAGCAGGTTTCATTAGATGGATCATGGGATGCATCACAAATGTAAATTTTGTTGTTCTGATAAATGGAGCTGCTTCCCATTTCTTCAAGAGTCAAAGAGGACTTCGCCAAGGGTGTCCGCTTTCCCCTCTGCTTTTTCTCCTTGCGGCAGAAGGACTAAGTAGGCTTATCTCAAAGGCTAAAAGTTCAGGTTTGATCAAAGGTTTGGAAGTTGCTGTTAACCTTTTCATTACCCATCTGCTTTTCGTTGATGACATCCTGTTGTTTACAAATGGGAATATATCTGAAATATTAGAGCTAAAGTCTATACTTGATCTGTTTCTAAAAGCTACAGGGCTTAAAATAAATGACAGAAAGTCTCAGCTGATTTTTGAGGGTTTCAGTAGACAAGAGGAGACAGCAATTGAGACACAACTGCCCTTTGGAACTTGTAATATGGAACAGCCCTTTAAATACCTAGGGTTTTGGCTTAAGCCAACCTCCTACAGGAAGCAGGACTGGAATTGGTTAGTAGCAAAGATTGAACAAAAAATTGCTCATTGGAGTTTCAAATGGCTGTCGAGGGCTGGAAGACTCACTTTGGTGAATTCAGTACTGCAGGCTATACCAGTTTTCTGGGCAGCCTTGACATGGATACCCAAAGGAATCCTCCACAAAATAAAACAGCTTTGCAGCAGATTTCTTTGGTCTGGGTCCAAGGAAGAGTCTGTTCTCCCATGGGTGGCATGGGACAAAATCGCAAGGCCAAAAGAATGGGGAGGTTGGGGGCTTAAAAATCTTGTTGATTTTAGCCAGGCTTTAGCTGCTAAAGCAGGATGGCGAATCATAACTATGGAGAATCTTTGGATGAAGGTGGTAAAAAGGAAATACATTGATCCCATTCCGCTTGAAGTTTGGATAAGAAGGCCTAATAAGAAAGGGAGGAATTGCTCAGTCATTTGGAAAGCCACTTCGGAGGCTTTTAAGGTAATTGAACAAGGATTGGCATGGAGAGTCGGGAATGGAGAAAGTCTGAGGATTGGCAGAGACCCATGGGTAGGTTGCAGTGAAGATTTTGCCCTTTCCCCGGAACTGATTACTCATCTGGAGGGCATGGGTATAAAAAGTTTAAATCAGATAGCTAGTATGGAGCAGACTTCTATTTGGGGCCAGGCCTGGAAGACTGGAGAGGATATTGGTCTAAATGTCTTTTGGCGAGATGATTGGCAGCGTTATATTCAGGAGTTGAGAAGATCAAATGTCAGAATAATGGATAGGCCAGATTCTCTGGTCTGGGC